>JAOXYH010112625.1:0-10439 GCA_028566455.1 Botula fusca
TACTACTACTACTAATAATAATACGTGGCCAGTGTTCCCCAGTGTTTATTCAACACCAGGAACAACTGGTCCGAAGGGACAGCGTACCTCTGTCACCTGAACTCGGTACCTCTGGACGATGACAACTACTGCCTTATTCAGACAGTAACAGCGGTCAATTCTTATTCAGAATGAACAGTCAATCCTTATTCAGAATTGAACAATCGTCCTAATGGCCTAAGATTACCTTTAACACTTCTGTAATCTTCGAGCTCTTAAACCGAACTGCCAAGAAACTGCAAGACATCTGCTTATTTACTAATATGTGGACTGTTCCATATTGTCTGCACCCCTTTAGGAAAAGTCCATTTTAGATCACTTGGATGTTTGTTTAAATGATACCTATGCAATGCTAATAAAGCTTCTCACAGACGGCTATGTAAATCACGGATTGGAATTAGGCATTTATTTCCGGAAATCTGAACCCGTCTATGATTCCGTAAATAGTACTCACCATAGTTACCAAAACAACATTGAAAGTGCAAGGATATTTCCGTTTATCGGCAATGTCCAAAAACGAAGCTGTATCATCATTTTATTGACTTTGAAGTTTAATTAACGTTTACAAAAAGGTACATTGAATAAATTTCGTCACAAGATAAAAAATATATAATTCCGACTTGATTCTGGATGGGAGCCAAAATTGGCCCATACCGCACATACTCCTCCCCTACCCATTTCTCCACTTTTCCAGTGGCAGTCAAAACTCGTTGCCCCAGTTTTCCCACCCACCTGATTCATATAAAGTGCACCAAATTATCCCCTTTCCCGCAATAATTACTGTTTGGGGTATCCCCAGATAGTCATCCTTCTAGTCACTTAATGGTAGATTCCCTGTAGTCAATTCTGTACAAAGATCATAGCATTTTTTGGTCACAATAAAAAATCGACTGAAATTAAAAATTCGTTCCTCTATAAATATAATATTGTAGTGCATACTTATCTAGCCAAAAATATCGATTTTGCCAACATCCCAACACTTTAATTATCATACTTATATGAACTGGGTTTGCTCAGATCAAAAATATATAATTCCGACTAAATTCTGGATAGGGCCAAAATCGGCCCTTACCGCACATACGCCTCCCCTTTTCCAGTGGCAGTCAAACCTGCCACTTATCCCACCCACCTTTATTTTTTGAAGATTTTTTTTTGGTGTGAATTGATTAACTTGCTTTTGTCCTGAATATATCTGAAATAGGGTAAACATGGGGAAGTTCGGACTATGGGGAATTTCGGACAATATTTTTCAATCGTAATTGTAATTATTCAAGAATTAAAATGTTGGATATCACAATTTAAATCCATCAAAAGAAATGACAACGCAACATCGTCGGCCGTTTGTTTTCGGTACTTGTTTGTTGGTTTCGATGTTATCACGTGATAAGTTTCATCGACTTCCTGAAAGACATCCTTGACCTCAGAATTTAAGTTAGTTTGGCGGAACAATTGAAATACATCAGTGTAACCAATATTGTGAATCAGGTATATATATCGTAAGATTATAACCATTTTTATTGAAATTGTATGTGAGGAAAGCTCTAAAATATAAACTTAATATAAGAAATATTTAATTTGTTCACTATTTTCATAATATCTTGCAAAAGTTTGCGTGTCCGTATTTCCCCATACTATTTTTATTTACATGGGGAAAAACGGACAGGATAAAAAAAAGAAATAAAAAAATTGGCCAAATTAAATGTTCGGAATTAAAGGTCAATATTGGTATTGAAACTTGTTAGTTTTTATTTGTATGCATGTTTTTTTTTTTAATTTGAACAGTCAACATAAGAAAGAGGGTGGTAGGGGGTTATGTGCACGGACAAACCGGAAAAAAATGACATTTCACGGTGAACGAAAAATTTGGCTTGCACGTTGCATTTTTATGAATTTGCATGAAACACGGTGAATAACGACCTTCCAGGTCGAAAACACGTGAAATAGAAAACTGCAAACACGTTGCACGAAAATAACCCTGTACCACCCCCAAGAAACTGCCAAAATGTGGCGTGTTTTGTGTACTCTGACGTTAGTAGTCATTCCTGTAATTTGACGCATACAAGGCATATGTCAGTTCAATTAAAAAAAATACAATAAACTGTGTAATTTCACTCAATGTCGATTTCAGTTTGATAATACTCTAACGATTTACAGTAATTTTTCAGTATCTTTTAAGAGACATTTTTTTCGCGTGCAACAATTTTATGCTTACTGGTAATTTGACGCATCCGGTAGTCGTTATCCATGCTAAATCACTTACGATTCTGGCGACTGTTTCACACTTATACGATTAAAAAATATATATGTATTTTACATACACTTAAGTCTTATGAGTGCTTTGTGAAACGGTCTCCAGTTCCGTAACTTATGTGTAGTGTTTTTCATCTCTGTTTATATTTTGTTACCAGATCGAACAGTTTGTCATTTTAGGATGAAGATGCTCATAATTAAAAATCTCTGGTGTGTTGGTATGCACCATTGGGGAGCTAAACAACTTGCAGTTGGTGCAGGCTACAAATTACAAAGAGAAGAAGATAACCCTAAAGATCCTAATGCTGTATGCGTGATTGATGGTCCACACAAAAAGGCTTATCTAAAAAGGGATAATGCATTTGTCATCAGTAAGCTGATGGCTATGGGCCTCTCAAACAACTGGTTACTTAAACCAAAAGAAGACCCTGTTGTCAGAAATCGGCGGACGGGACCTCAGCAGAGGTGCTCAATAGGCTGTAAAACTTCAGCATCAACCCTAAAATTGGACGAGGTTGCATCACATTTGTCAAAAATTGGAATAATTTATGAACTGAAAGACTGTTAATTTTTTTTTCTATACAGTTAAAAACTAGGAATGTAATTGTATAATTCTTTTCAATATTATAGTTTCTTAAATCTATTTACAAACAATTACAAGGAAATCATTTTGTGCATACAAGTGTCCAGTCGATGTATGTTATTTCATTAAATGTTTCATGGTAAATTAAAATAATTTTGCAAAGAAAAAGTGATAATATACAACATTTACCTGTATGACCAAGACTGATGATGCAACTGAAGAACATAGTAAAGTTACATTGTACACGGGTCTGTTTTGTTACATTTAGCTTTAGTTAATTTAGTAAAAAGAGACAATGCTTTCAGTTTTAATTTCCACACGCAACTTTTCTCAACAATTACAAGCTGAATTGATTGTCAATACTGGAATTGATGGTTTCTCCGGACATTCCGACTTAGCTCGATGGAGTCTTGTGTCCGGCTCACGTAGTACGTTGCCCAACCCCAAGAGATCCAAGGGCTACTGTATAAACATTGTAGAAAAAGAAAAAAATTAAGAAACCACGTAAGCCTAAACATTATTCTCGCAAAGTTCTTTTCTTCTATAAACTAGTGTTATATTTAAAATTTCAGTCAATAGATGAATTGAAAAAAAAAAACGGATAAGGGTAAATGTACATGAGAAAAAAATCACATGACATACAAGGAAACAACCATACAGCAAAGGAACAGCACTTTTATTGCTATTCTTCATCTTGAATGTCGCCGTAAGTTCTTCAAATATGAGTCAATCACTCGCACCTTACAACACGTTGAAGACCCCTAGCGTCAACTAAAAGCGGTACTCAGTCTTAATCAAATATTGACGTTGGTTAACATACATGTTCGATGGTAGCAATGTAAACAGAGATGGAAAAAAGAACACTTTCTTAGCCACACAGACTAAAGAAAGTATTCTTTTTTTCGTCTATTTTAGGATGGCTAGAAAGGTGAAGGGACTCTATCAAAAACAGTCACCTGCACTCCAAAAGGCCATTGAAGCTGTTAAGTCGAATGAAATGTCTATAAGAAAGGCAGCTGAGCACTATGGGGTTAGGAAATCAACGCTTGGAGATCATGTGTCGGGCAAAGTAATCACTGGTAGCAAAAGTGGTAGAAGGACGGTTTTTCCCGAGGAAGTGGAAAAACAGCTGGTAGCCAAAGCCCAGAGTGTTGCAGAACAGGGTTTCGGGATTTCACGAAGACAGCTAATTTGTAAAGCTGCTCGTCTAGCAAAGACCATGAAATTGAAAACACCGTTCAAGAACGGAATACCAGGTCAAGCCTGGTTGGATGGTTTCTTTGCACGTAATGATGAACTAGTCCTGAGAAAACCTGAAAAGTTGTCCAACATGAGAGCAAGGAATTTGAATCCCGTTACACTACAAAAATACTTTGCAGACTTGGGAGCTACAATAACAAATCTCAATCTGAACAACGCGCCGAGTAAGATCTGGAATATGGACGAAACTGGAATGCCAATGGAACATTCACCTTCAAACGTATGTAGCAGAAAGGGAACTCGATCAGTCCCAGGAAGAGTGTCCAACAGTAGAGAATCTGTGACCGTAGTGGTATGTGTTAATGCGTCTGGGGGTACAATACCCCCTCAAATAATAGTAAAGGGGAAGACAAAAAAAGCTTTAAATGGGTTCAATAAAGCAGAGGGTCCAGAAAATGCTATCTGGACGTACCAGCAGAAGGCTTGGATAGATGAAGAAGGATGTGTAAAATGGTTCCGTGATGTCTTTCTGAAGAACTGTGGCACTGAACGACCACAGTTACTGATCGTTGACCAACATGTGTCGCATGAAGCTATCGATTTGTTAGAGGAGGCACGTAAAGAAGATATTCATTTATTTGCCTTGCCATCACACACTACACACGTGTGATGCCCCTTAGATAAAGCCGTGTTTGGACCCCTAAAAAAGTATTATAATGCTGCATGTTCCGAATTTATGTCAGTCTCACCCGGGAATATCGTTATGAAATGGACTTGGCCTAATCTATGCAGTAAGGCTTATGCATCTGCACTTACACCCAACAACATAAAACAAGGTTTTAAGGCATGTGGAATATTCCCATTTGATCCCACCATTATTCCACATCAGGCTACATTGCCTTCAAACCCATCAGACAATGGAAGCAATGCTGCCACTTGTACACCTGAAGACAACGACACTCAGAGTGCACAGACCCACACTGCTACTTGTCCACCCACAGATGACGACACTGAGGGTGAACAAGAAATCGTTGAAAATGCAAAACCAGGCAGTGCAGTTACAGTACTGCCGGCATATGACGGAGTAAATCCTGACATCAATCTTGAGTTGTTGTCGCAAATTGCACTGGATGACAGGTACACTGAACTAGAGGAAAAGTCTGATAGCGAGGAAATTCTTTCCTTTTTGATTGATAGAAATGACGACCCTGAAATTGTTGATTTGCCACTCGTGCTTCCCGTTGACAACGCAGGTGATGGTAAACCAAAGGTACTATGTGAACGCCCTCTAAGCAACCATAATACTGTTATCGTAGATCCTCTCTGGTCGTCTACAATGTTGACTTCGCCTTCACCCAAAACCGACTGGAATGCTCAAATCAATGAGCTATTCGCTTTGACTCCTGCAAAACCTAAACCAAAAACTGGCAAAAAGAAATCTACATCACATCGGCTGCTTACCACGGACAGCTTCATTGCGGAAAAAAGGCTTAAAAAGCAAGAAAAAGAAGAAAAACTTTTAAAAAAACAACAGAATGCAGAGAAAAGGAAATTAAAGGCTGTAGATGCGTTCCTTAAGAAAATGAAATGAACCTATATATGAAATGAAATATCTAACAAAACTGAAAGCTTTATATATTTAGAAACCTTTTCGCAAATCCTATCAGACAAAATCCTAAAAGAGGACCATTTAAGGAAAATTCCTGCCAATATTGATTCCAATTTTCAAGTTTTTTTGACATATTTTCTATTTTTAGTAACTCCTGTCATATTTTTATGCCCCGCCGTAAGGCGACGGGGGCATTAAGTTTTACCCTTGTCCGACCGTCCGTCTTTCCATCCGTCTTTCCGTCCGTCCCGTTTTGGTTTCCGTTCAATAACTCAAGTTAACTTTCATCAAATGTTTTGATATTTGGGTATCTTGTTAGGAACCACTAGGGGCAGGTCAAGTTCGATTTTGACGGATTTCATTTTTGGCGTTCCTGAGTTATGCCCCTTTATAAAGTATGAAATAGCGGGGGCATCCGTGTCCTATGGACATATTCTTCTTTTATTTATATATATATATATATTTTTTTTTGCGGTGGGTCATTGTATACACTTTTGAAAGAGGACCCAAACTGCCAATTTTGGCTCCGATTGGATTAATGGTTTTAGAGAAGATTAAAATGTAAAAGTTTACTGGCCTTTTAGGCCAGGTGAGGTAAAACATATAAAATAAGGTATCCCACATATCGATTTTGCTCATGCATAAAACTAGCAGCATAATAATGTATTGCTGGCATAACTGTGGCTGCGATGCATAGCACATTAAAAAAATCAGTACCAAAAAAGTAGCTATGTTTGTTACCAGCCAAATGAATATATTTTCGGAAGGTTTAGAAGACATGCTTACACTCCAGAGCACCTGATGTCACTCTTGGCTTTACGGATGGGAGTTTGTAATGTCCAAGCTTTAGTTTTGAGTGTTGTTTTCTTGTCTCCGCCTATAGAGCTGCCCAGCGCATCCCAGCGGCTAAATTTTCCGTCCCTATCCAACTCTCCATACTTTTCCAGTGGCAGTCAAAATTCGTTATCCCTGTTATCCCATCCCACCACCATTTCTGTACGATTTTTATATATTGTTGAACTTGTTCTCGTCCTGAATATGCATGAAATATTTGCCGCTGGACGTTCAGTGAAACAACCAACAATCAATCAATCAATCAATCTTGTCTGTTTATTCCGCCTTCTTTGTAATCGGTCTTGCGTTGCCTTGTCATTTTAATTGCCTTTGACGGTTTCATCTTCTACTCTAACTTTAAAAAGGCAAAACTGGATTTGCAGCTGCTGTATTGAATAGTTATGAAAAAGAACGGAGATGGGTAAAAGTCAAGGAGACAACATCCCATCTCTGAAGTGAACTATAAACATATTACAATTTAAGGTAGGTTGTGACTTTATTCTTGTTTTTGCACATTATATGTTATAGACATGTGTCCGAATTTCCCCATTTGTATGTCCGAATTTCCCCATAGCTGTCCGATATTCCCCATATGTGAAAGGTTGAGTTTGAGGACGATGATTGGTCGACCAATGGCATGCTAGACATATCATTTACTATTTTTAAATCTGGGAAAGTCCTTTACTTTCCGCGTAACTGCATGCTCAATGTGCATGTCGACTGTCAGGTTCTGTAAAACGTTTTGAAGACGCGCAATGACAAAACGTCCGAATTTCCCCATGTTTACCCTATTGCTAGCTGGACGTTAAACTCCCATTAATCAATCATTATTGCATTGGAAAATTAATTACTCGTCAGGGATGCCAGGGAAATAAACGTTACTACAATGCGATACGTTCTTGATAATATGGAACACCAAAACTATTTTGTTGCAAAGTTCAGGACTACATTTTATCTGGGTGACCTGTACCGCCGCGCCCTAGAGAAATTAGTGCAAATAGCGTGAAGCAGGTCGGGCACTGTACAAATCTCAGGCACGACAGCAAGTATGATTATATACTTAGTAGTTGATATCTTTTTTTATGAATGTGCTAAATGTTTGCTGTAACTTAAATGTACCATTCAATGAACTCATGTGATAAATTATGCATGTTTTGATTTGTTTATGTTTTATTTTATTTCTTTAGTTAATAAAAGTCACTCAAAAGAGATAGAAAATGACAAAAAAATGGGGTATCTTTCTGAACATGTGATAACACTTGAACACACAACAGAGGGATTCGTAAGGTATATTTTGTCAATATCAACATTCTGCCTTCAATTCCATCTGACATGATAAAAGATATGGTGGAAAGACACCAAGCCACATCTCTATGGTTGATCAAGTCATTGTACAGAACAATGGTTTTACCATCTGCATTTACAGTTTTGGATATGAACACCAACCTATGTTGTAAAACAAGTGTGATACATTTCATGCCGATTTTGATGCATCGGATGTGCACATCCTCTTAATATCTGGCTTATCTTTGTAAAACTAGTACCTTTTTCGGATTGTGGGCGTAATTCTTTTTGTTTTTAGGTTATTCAAATCAAGTATTGAAAAAAAACGAAGTTGAAAGAAAATTGTTGCAGACACGAAATAACTTGGGGTATCTTTCTATTTATGTGATATAGATTAACTCATGACATCAGGATTCTTCAGGTAACCTTTTACTGCAATCTTCAAAAATATAATACAGCTGTGCTCCTGTTACACAACATGATTGTGTCTTCACCATATTTTCATTTCATGACCTTATATGTAATTTATCTTTAAAATTATTAATGGACCCTATAATGTTCCATTGTAAGTATTTTCTTTCATAGTTCAAATCTATAGATTTACTCAAAAACAAGTCCACTACACACTGACAATATTCATGGGTTAGCTATAGGTCATTTATTAACAAAAAGGATGAACCTTTTTTAACCTTTTCTTAACCATACACTCAAAAATACATATAAAATTACTCAAAAACAAGTCCATTAGACATATTTATCTGGTGAAAATCTTTAATATGGGATGGGAATGAACAAAATTCAAGCTTTTATTCTCCCTGAGATACCAGTCTTGATCAGTCTAGTTCAATGTATATCACGGTCCCTCTACACACCATTATGTATATCTGAAATTTCATCAAACTTTGAACTGCACACTGACAATATTCATGGGTAGGCCATAGGTCATCAATAAATTATCATCAATAAAATAAAAACTGGAAAGCTCAAAAACTTCAAAAATTAAGGCAATTAAAATAAATATTTTAACTTTAAACTTCCCACTGTTAAGGATACTGATCGAACAAATTAAAAGAAATGAAGTGTTAATAAAAATAGCTCAGACCCTACAATAACGTAACTACTGTGCCCCTTATATTTGGCAGTTTGATATAAATTACTCACAGAACAGTTCTTGCTATCTGTTGATACAGTATCTATTAGAATTTGAGGATCTTAAAAATGAATGCAGGTGCATTATTTTTTGGTGTTAAACATATACAACTTAAGCACTGGATGCTATCCTATTTGAAATGCGAAAGAAACCTGCCAGGAAAGGAGGAAGTGCGTGATTTCATGTGAAAAAATAATGTAAACCACAAGTCGGAAGAGGCTGAAGTGGACTGTTTAGCAACTTATCATGCTCTGATCCATTTGGATCAGGAACTCTATAAGAATATTCTTCACCCATATTCAATTACACATCTGAGGAGGTTATATGACATGGTGAATGGACTAAATGGAGAGAAAAGTAGGACAATATGTGCAGACATAATGTACATAGTACAGCAGAGTTATGTATTTTAAATAGTCTCTGAACCTGTCGCCTTTGTCGATTTGAACATCTGAGGGTTGTTGAGGTGGCTGTCTTTGATTTCTTCTTCTTTGGGGTTGAGCTGTTATTTGTGGAGGTGCTACCATCTGAGGTGGACCCACTATATAAGCCACAATAATTTCGGATGGAAGCTGTCTAACGACGGCTGTCAAGCCCATCAATATTATGATATGCAAATTACCTGTAAGAAGTATGTTCTAGTCTCAAAATTATAATAATTTTCTTTACGTGTTACATAAGTATACACTTCTGTATTAATAACGGTGACAATTTAATCTGATTTGATTGATATAGGTACTTCAAAGATAATGTTTGAAGACAACTCAATATCTTGTCTTCTGGTGTTTGCACAGCATCCCTTCTTAACATATCGAATAATGTGGAAAGCCATGACAATAAACACCACTGGAAAAAGATAAATAAAAAACCACCATATGATTCAAAGAAAATATTAAAACATGAACTGTTTGTGTGATTCTTTTTCATTTCTCATATATAGAAATGCAATTATACAATTCAACAGCAAACAATTTACCAACTATCAGGCTGACTGTTTATTTTAGCAAACCAATTTCCTTTTCACTATCTTTTAATCCAGATGCAAGGCAAGGCAAATGTCACTACCCTCTCCAACACGAATGCCATCACCGCCAACATATTCTACATGAAAGTAATTTTTCTATAAATTGTAGAGAAAAGATAAATAACGCCATAGTTGACATGCAAAAGTGATGCAGATAGCACCACCAGTTCAATCATACTCTCCAAGGAAAATTTCACTACCCTCTCCAACACGAATGCCATCACCGCCACCATATAGTTCACCACCACCACCAGCCTCCATAACAGAAGTGTGAGATTGAGTTAAAAATGGAAATGTTCGGTAGGTATTTGAAATTTAATAATAGTTATCTGTGATGCAGTCATGGTACTTGTTCGGCAGGTATTTGAAATTAAATAAAGTTACCTATGATGCGGCCATGGTAGTTGTTTTCTTGTGTGATCGGGCATCGTTAACTGAAAAAAAATAAAGAACATAATAAATTAAT
>JAOXYH010112735.1:0-10437 GCA_028566455.1 Botula fusca
GGCATGTCAACAGAGCTGCAGCAATATATGAATCTAAAATACTGCTGCTGAATAACTAAAGTAATCCCTTAATGGGTTAAAACAGTTTAGAAAATATATTATTATTAAACATCCAGCACAGTCATCTGTTCGTAAAGTTTTATTGGAAATGCTTTTGAAGTCGCCACCTAATAAAGGTACATGTATCTTGATCTGCTGAATATGCATTGCAAAATTATGGGAATCAAGTGAATAACTACAGATTTATTTGAAGATAAGTTCACACTGAACAGTAATTCACATCTGGACATTGCAATTTCTATCCTTTGTTCTATTTATAAAAACAGCAACCATGTTTGTTCATTGGCGGACTCAACAGACACACAAAGTAGATACCCTAAGGATGACTGAGGCCATATATGGACTTTCAGAGAAGACGATTTTGGAAAAAAGTTTACAACAGACAATAGACACCAAGTGATTGCAATACCTCACACTGGCCCTTTCAAGTGCAAAAATTCTATTTTCTATTTTGGTCAAGGAAGTATGTGTCCAATTTTAGTTCAAAATGCTAGAGTGCTTCCAGACAAGACTTTTGTACACTTTGACTTGCTGATCATTTTTGCTTTTTACAGTTACTCTCTGTCTGTTGTTATTTTCAGGATATAATAGCAAACCAGGGCAGTTAAATCATAGACAGTGCTAGAAACTCATTTTTTTTTACCCCTGCAGCCCAAAGTGAAATTTTTGGGTCGCCAAAATATTCCAAATCTCAAACTTTGGTGGCCAGAATAAATTTTATTGCCCCAAAGAATTATGTCCTCTTAAGAAATACTGTTAAATGGGTACCATTGGCAAAGCATTAAAACGGGATGGGGATGATGTATATCCTATATAGAAAAGAAGGGACAGGAACATAAGTTGCAAATCAATTTCAACAATAAGACAACTTCGTTAAAAGAGACTGGAAGGACACAGAACAGATAAAACTAGAGTTACTGAGGCCTAGTGGGCCAAAAAAAAAAATACCCCACGCCATCTTCTGCACGAGGTCCACAAAGTAGAACACAAAAATTTAATTACTGCCCTTGATCATGTCAGACGGTAATTATTTTCCTTCATGCACACCTTCATATGGTGTACTGCTTTTGGGTTAAGTTTCATTGAAATCCAACAAACCACATATTAGGAGTTGTGCTTAATTTAGTTTCATTGAAATCCAACAAACCATATATGAGGAGTTGCGCTTAATTTAATTTATGTATCAATTTTTTGTACTCATTAAAAATTCAGAATACTTAATTGACCAGAATTGTAGTGAGTACAGTATCCAATGCCCCCAATGCTTATCTGGAACACTAAGGCTAGTACTGGTCTTCTTGTAGAAGATATACATTGTCAGTAACATTGAATGTGTCAACTTAAGAAAGAATTTTAACATGTACTGTATACAACTCTATTTATTGACATCTTTTTGCAGTTTATATAAAATCTAAACATTTTTACTCACTTCTATCGTTGTGTTGTCGGTGGAATTCCGTTCTATATCACCCTTATATTCTTTCATGTCAAAATGTGTAACGTTTACGGGTGTATCTTTGGGAGATACTGAAATCCCTGATTTCTCTCCCCATAACTTTACTTTCATTACTGGAGTATCATTACCAACTGGCTTTATATACAGAAGTTTCCTCTTTGACTTTGAAGATGTGTAGATCTGGGATGCCTGAAATTTGAAACACTTCTCTGAAACAAAAAAAAAAACAAAACAAAAAAAAACTATAAAAAAAAATAATAGTCTCTAGCAAGCTAGTCTCATCTGGCTTCTGGTCATAGCTGATTTAACCAATTTCTCGTAAGATCGAAAATAAAACCAAGTCTAATGCCGAGGAATGGCAACAATATTGGTTGGTCAATCTACAAATCAAGGGCAACTAGAACTGTGAGCACACCTTAGGCCAGTCTTAAAAATAGAGCTGTCCTTAAAGGGACTAATACCTCCCCAGTTGAACCCTATACATTGAGGGCAATTGTGGACCGACAGTTTGACGTTTGACACATTATCATGGTAGACTGTCTGTACATGTTTGAATCACAATTGGACAAACTAGTAATCCGGTTAGGAGTTGTGCTTACAAGCCCACCTCTCTATATAGAAAATGCTTGAGATTGTAAGTCGAATTATCTCCCCTTCCAAATTTTTAACAGCGGCCATATTCCTTCATGCACATCTGCAGATAGTGTATTCCAAGTGTGTAAAGTTTCATTAAAATCCAATACGCTGTTTAGAAGGAGTTGCGCTTACAAGCCCATCTCTCTATATAGAACATGTTTGAGATTATAAGTTGAATTATCTCCCCTTACAATGTTTGGACAGCAGCCGTATTCCTTCATGCACATTTACAGGATGTGTACTACAAGTGTGTAAAGTTTCATAAAAATCCAATGAGCCGATTAGGAGGAGTTGCCCTTACAAGCCCATCTCTCCATACAGAACGTGTTTGGGAGTATAAGTTGAATCATCTCCCTTAAAATTTTCGACAGCAATCATATTCCTTCATGTACATCTACAGGTAGTGTACTACAACTGTGCAAAGTTTCATTAAATTACAGTCAGTCGTTTAGGAGGAGATGCGCTGACAAGGTACAATGACGGACAGACAGACAGACGGACGGACGGGGTGATTCCTATATACCCCCAAATTTTGTTTGCGGGGGGTATAAATATCTTTGTTTGCCCTTCCCCAACTCACGAGTTTCTAGTCGAGTAGAAAGGTAGGTTAATTATTATATTTTTTGAAAATCTCAAATTTTCCTGTACATTATAAAGAAAACTGTTCAAAAACATGAAATAAAGGGCTACACCGAGCGCAGCATGATACCACTGCAGCATGTCGACAAGAGCAATTTGAATAAGTGTATATTAAAAGTGAGTATAGGCACAGTTTAGTGCTTGACACAGTAATTTGCTGGACATGTGAATTAAAATCTAAAGACCCTAAAATGTATCTTTTTCAGCTCCTTTCACCTCTTTTTTCACAAAAATGGCTGCCAACAGGTAAAATTCATTGCTCTTTCCTATCTAAAATTTATCAAGATAAATACTTTGTCAAAATCAGACTTCAAATAAAAAAGTTACAGTTTAAAGTGTTGCCCTTTTTGGCCCTTTGTATCTTGGAAACGGTAAAACCTATGTCAAATCCGTTGACATAGTACTACTAAAAGATATTTTAATAAAGAATTTACAGAAAAAAACTGCATCAAAATCAGACAGAAAATGAATGCTCTATAGATTTCAGCACCTAGGGGCCTCTTGTTTCTAAATGGTTGGGGGTAGACCATCAATTTTCAACCCCAAACTTTAATTTGTAGCAAGGATCATCATGTTACAATTTTATGGAAAAAGGTCAACTGGAACAAAAGTTATTGCACAGAAATATACCCCCAAAAAATACTATTTTTAACCCCTGTTGGCCCCTAGTTTCCAAAAGGGTATAGATTTGGATCTAGAGTTCAATCCCAGACTTCATATTGTAGCAAGAATCATTGTGTTCAAATTTTATGGAAATGGGTTAAACTAACGATCTTAACCACTTGGCCACCCAGGCCCCTTAGAAGCTGAGATATCGGTAACGAAAGTTTTCATTACAGCAAACATAAAATATTGTAAGTCGCACGATAAACAGAAAGTAGATCTGCAGTAAACCAGCAAAGGGGAGGTACGGTACAAATCAGTTTGCCAAAGCCATACATCAAATATAAAATCATTTCTTCTGGAAAGCTGAGATATCTGTGACGAAAATTTTAATCACGGAAAACACAAAAATTTCTTAGTCACTCGGTTAACAGGAAGTAGATGTTAGGTTAACCTGGAAAGCGGAGACAAGGTACAAACCACTATGCAGAAGCCATATGTCAAATTTATAATTATTTATTCCAGTATAAGTTTTCATTATGGCAAACAGGAAATATTCTAAGTTGTCTGGTAAACAGGAAGTAGATGTGCGATACAGTAAAATTCACTATGTCAAACCTATATATTTAATATAAAATCATTTCTTCAAGTACAAGCTAAATATCTGTAATGAAAGTTTCATTATACAGCAAACATGAAAAATTTCTAAGTCATTTGGTAAACAGGAAGTAGATGTGCGGTAAACCTGGAAAGGGGAGACACAGTACAAGTCGCTATGACAAAGTCATATATCAAATATAAAATCATTTCTTCAAGTACAAGCTGAGAAATCTGGAACGAAAGTTTTCATAACAGCAAACATGAAAAATTTCTAAGTCGCTCGGTAAACAGAAAGTACATCTGCAGTAAACCTGGAAAGGGGAGATACTGTACAAGTCTCTATGACAAAGTCATATATCAAATATAAAATCATTTCTTCCAGTAGAAGCGGAGAAATCTCTAACGAAAGTTAAAATTTTATATATGAACTTTGCAATAAAACTTTTTGAGTAAGGGGCAATTCAGGGTAGGTCAGAGAAGGGCAAACAAACTATTGTAGGCCTTACTAAGATATACCCCGTGCTCCCCTAATCTGCATAACCCCAGCTGTTAGGAGAAATATAAATAAATCCAATGAGCCTTTCAGCAATACAGAACACGTTTGAGAGTATAAGTCGAATCAACCCCCTTCCAAATTTTGGACAACTACCATATTCCTTCATGCACATGTGCAGGCAGTGTATTACAAGTGTGTAAACTTTCATTAAAATCAAATGAGCTAATTGGGAGGATTGCGCTTACAAGCCCATCTCTCCATACAGAATACATGTATGTTTAACAATATAAGTTGATTTATCTCCCTTTCCAAATTTTGGACAGTAACCATATTCCTTCATGCAAATCTGCAGGTAGTGTATTTAAATTGTATAAAGCTTCATTAAAATCCGTTGAGCCGTTTAGGAAGAGCTGAGCGTACAAGCACATCTTTACGTATACAGAAAATGCTCGATTGTAAGTCTTGTTATCTCCCCTTCCAAATTTGGACACCAGCCATACTCCTTCATGCACATCTGCCGGCAGTGTATTAACTCTGTAAAGTTTCATTTAAAACAATGAGTTGTTTTAAAGGGGTTGCACTTACATTACCCCATCTCTCCATACAGAATGTTTCAGAGTACAGGTAATTTGGACAGCAACCATAGTCGTTCAAGCACATCTGCAGGTTGTGAACTACAAATGTGTCAAGTTTCATGTTAATCCAATAAGCCGTTTCGTAGGAGTTGTGCTTACAAGGTACAGTCCATGTACGGTGTCACACAGACAGACAGATGGACAGGGTGATTTCTATATACCTCCCGCAAACAAATTTGTTTGCAGGGGTGGGAGAGTTATAATTGAGAAAGGACCTTAAACCAGAACACGTTTCAATTATCAGAAATTCTCAAAAAGCTTTTTCTATAATGTGATGATCAGCCCTGGTCAGATCGAACCACCAACTATGTAAATTTAGGGGTTAGAGCAAAGACTGGATGCCTTGGACTAAGAATAATGTTAGGTGATTGGCACAACTTCTTTGGACTCAATGTACCTGCTTAATCTGCGGGTCAGCATTATACTGTCAGTCTAAAAAATGTTGTACAAAGCATGCAGGTTGCATTCATGTTCATTTCATATTTCATTCCATTATGATGCACAATATGACCAGTTACTAATGCTTCAACATGAAATTACAGGAACAAAATCGATCAATCTACATTGGTGTATAACAGTTCTGAGAAGTAAATGCGGACTTTCCTATCCACTGACATTTCAAGATATTTTACAGTAACTAGTTCAGACACTGTATTTCAAAAAACCATAACTATGCTAGACTATTTTTCTTTTGTATATCAGTCTTCCCGAAAGTTGAAGATTTTTGGCAGATTTTAGAATCTGCCTGGCCAAAATGGTTTCCGTTGGACCGAATTCCGGAAATTTTCCCCATCGTCAGCGATTATGGTTCCGTATTATTATTTTGTAAACAGGCAGCCATTTGATTTTGTCAAAGCCTTGAGAAATGATGGAAATATGCGGATGTTTTGTTAATCCACAGCAAATTTTTACTGATTTTGTAGTGATTGTAACAAAAAAAATGGGCGAGTTTATGTTGAATTTGTAGAATTTTCCTAAAAAATTCTGAGATGAGTAATTTAACAACTTTTCACTGCCGGTCCGTTGGGCCGGCACAACAACAAAAGCCTCCGGTCCAAAGCAAAATTTTCCTGACTAGTCCGGCGGTCGGGCACATTTCAGGAAGACTGGTATATACATTTGTAACATTTTTTTTCTCACTTATCTATTTTTCTATCTTCTCAGACACTTAAATAACTAAAAATATCCTTAGATGATGTGAACATGTTTCTCATTAGAGGTACTGATTACTTCAGCCATGCAATATCCCAGATTGCTATACTTACGCCCTGGACTATCCCTTTAACATTAACCCTTTTTGGAGGAGACGCCAATGCCATCTGCACCTCTACAGTTTTCGGCAGTTCAAATTCTTCAAGCGTGTCTTTATTTTAAGAGAATGTTTTGCCATCTAATACCTGTGGTTTGAAACAGTACAATAATGTACATAAAAAATTTATCACACATCATTTCCATACATTTTCATTATATAGTTCTGTCTTTGTGTCTTTTATTTGGTTTATGATAGAGGTCACCACACTCTAAGGTATTTGCTATATAGTACGTGGTTCATTGGCCAATCTAAAACCAAACTGCTAGTATGGTACACTATGTTTAACAAAATGTGTTGACACGGTACATGAATGTGTTGGATGTAGACTGAACCACATGTGTGAAACATTTTGCAAACAATCAGTCTTGTTGAAAAAAAAACAAACAAAATAACTCAGCATATCAATAAGAAACAAGGGCACTGCAAAGAGGATCATCCCCTTGCAACCCCACAAATTGATATTAGCTTTATTCTGGGTATGTATTTATATTACATATGGTCAAACCTTTGACATGACAATGTGACCTTGACCTCTGACCTTAAAAATCAATACGCTTTCTGCTCTCTTCATAGTTAACACTTATGCAAAGCCTGGTACAGATCCACTGAAAAACACAAGCTGCACTGTGTCCACAAGTATCACATATGGCCAAACCTGTGACATGACGATATGACCTTGACCTTTATCATGTGACGTTGATAATGAATAGGTTTTCTGCTCTCTTTATAGTTAATACCTACATGTATGCAGATTTGGATACAGGTCTATTGAAAAACACAAGCTGCACTGTCTCCACAAGTATTACATACATTTGTATGGCCAAACCTGTGACATGACAGTGTGACCTGGACCTTTGACATGTGACCTTGAAAATCAATAGGCATTCTGCTTTCTTCATAGTTAATGTCTATGCAAGTTTGGTAAAGATCCACTGAAAAACACAAGCTGTACAGTGTCCGCAAGTGTAATATGCACGGACGGACGGATGCACGGTCCCGTTACAATATTCCCTCCGCAACTTTGTTCTGAGGGTATAACAAAGCAAAAACAATGTCTCCAAAACTTATGGATTTGAGATGAACTGGTACTACGCAACATCTATGTTGTAGAGGACCTTCCGTACAGTATCCCCTGCAGTTTTGTTGGGACTGGCCTAGCAGTTTCAGGAGAGATGATTTTTGGAAAATTTACGAAGGACGGACGGCGACGGACAATGGACGCCAATTAAGTGATGGCAAAAGCTCACCCTTGCCTTTGGCCACTAAGTGAGACAGACGTCACTATTTCTATGTCCCCTTCCACTTTGTGGCAGGTGCCATTGCATATATTTTGAATACATCCTATTTAGAAGTACTACTTGAATAATTACATTTGATTGATCCCTCAATGAAATGGTGTTTCCAAGTGCTGCATTAACGAGCAAGTAATATTTCTTTTGCTGTATTCTGTGAATGAATTTCTCAGGTATGAAGAACGTTTTTATTGTTTTAGTTAAACTGTCAATACAATACGACACCCAATATATTCCATTGCCCTCTCTAATGTCAGGAGCTGTTATGACATACACTCCTACCCCAGGGACTCCTACCATCAGATTAGTCTGAAAATAGAAAACATTTCATGAGTAAAGCAGTTAATAACATTTGCTTCAAATGTATAAATACAGGGCTACGCAGAGTGCAGCATAATACAACCGCAGCATGTCAACAAGGGAAATTTAAACAAGTGTATTAAAAGTGAGCATCGATACAGTTTAGTGCTTGACACAGTCATTTGCTGGCAAAAAGAATTCAAAATCTTTAGACACAAAAATTAGGGGTGTAACAATTCACAAAAGCATCACGATATTTTCTGTCGTGATCTGGAAATCAATTCAAGAACTAAATAAACGATTCTGATCCGATACTAAAACTAATTACTAACTGGAAACTGAAAACATGCAGGACCAGAACAAACAAAATTTAACGTAATTTCACAAACATAAATAAGAAATCCTCTCAAATTTGATTCAACTAGTGCATGCAGTGCTAGAAATCAAAGGTCGTCCAGTCGTCAGAGATGACTAAAAACAGTGACGGGCAACTTCAATTTTAGTAATTTTCAAGTTTTGTCGTCCGGAATTTTGTATCATCGGGCAACAAGGAATTTTTTTAAAGTAGTACCGTTTACAGATATAAACATTTACAGGTGTTTTGATATCAGAACATGAAATCTCCAAACATGAAAATCTATTGACCCTCTCGTCTTGTCAAGTCATTCTCAAGTTCAACGGACCAAAGGCAAAAAACAGTAAAAATTGGTTCTGCCTATTTGCCTTCTTTGTGTTGATTACAAAATTGGACCACTTGCTTTAGCAAATAGATTAAAAAATGTTATTCCTAAGTTGATTAGCAAAGATCAAAACGGATATTGAAAAATAGATTTATTGGGTATAGCATTCGACAGATTCAAGACGTTATAGATTACTGTGAAAAATTTACACATGAAGCTACTATTATGTTTTTAGACTTTTGCAAAGCATTTGATACCGTACAATGGGACTTCATGTTTAGTGCAATGAAAAAAATTGGTTTCAAGAATTCTTTCATTGACTGGATTAAAACTTACTATAATAATTACCAGATATATATATCCAATTATGGGTGGAATTCAGAGAAAGTTAAATTATTCAAAAGCATTCATCAAGGATGCCCAATATCTTCTCTCATTTTTCTGATTGTTGTGGAAATTCTGGCCATTAAGATTAGAAGTGATCATAATATTTCTGGAATAAACATAAAACATAAGAACATAAAAATTACACAGGTTGCAGATGATTCTACTATATTTTCTTCGAGTAATAAAGATATTGAGCTAGCACTAAATTTAATTGAAGAATATGGTTCGTTGTCAGGTTTAATTCTCAACAAAGAAAAAACACTGGGATTGATCGTCGGCCATTCGAAATGCAACAGCAAGATAATAAAGGGCGTAGTTTGTGACACAAAACCTGTCAAATCTTTGGGAATTTATTTCACGGCAGACAAAATGTTAAGATATATACTTAACTGGGAATCAAAGGTTTCGTCTCTAGAGACTACTCTTAATTCATGGAAGAAGAGAAACTTAAGTATTTTTGGGAGAATTACTGTAGTAAAAACCCTAGCTTTATCCAAAGTAATTTATGTTGCACAGGTGTTAGAAACTCCTGCAAATATTGAAAAAAGTATAGAAAAGATAGTTTTTAATTACATTTGGAAAGGAAAAAAAGATAAAATTAAAAGAAAAACAGTTATAGGTCCATACGAAATGGGTGGTTTAAAAATGATAGATATTCAAACATTCTTTCAATCTTTGAAATGTAAATGGGTACAAAGGTTATATTATAATTGTGATTCAAACTGGACTGTCATACCTCATTTTTATATGGAAGACTTCGGTGAAAATTTTAATATTTTTAAAACAAACACAAGCAATGCTAATGATTTAAACAAGCATTGTCAAAATAAAATTACAGATTTTTATTTACAAGTTCTTCAGTCATGGCAAAATTCAGGGGGAGGGCAGTCAAAAGCGAAAGTGGATCAGAAGTTTAGTGACATTCGAGAACAGTTTTTATGGGGAAATAAGCATATTAAATATGGAAATGAAACATTGCTTTTTCATAATTGGGTCGACTCCAAAATTTACTTCATAGAAGATATAATTAATAAGAATGGGAATATTGATGAAAATTTGATTAAAAGCAAATTAAACAAACATACAAACTGGGTTTCAGAAATATATATTTTAAAAAATGCCATTCCTAAGGAATGGAAACAGAAACTTATGACAGAAGAAGCTGTAAAATCTAAATCAAAAAATAACAATAGATTTAATCTAAGGATATTTGATGATTCAAGAAAAAAGTACCTATATTTAGATTGTATAAATAAGTCTTTTTTCTATGATACATTGTTAGATGTTAAATTTATAAGATCTTATATAGAACAAAAATGGAAAACTGAATTCAACATCGTA
>JAOXYH010112845.1:0-10436 GCA_028566455.1 Botula fusca
ATTATAGACCTCCTCGTGTCTGAAGCACAAAGACAAGACCAGTGTGGTCGTGCAGAAAAAATAAAATAAAAACTTATTCATCATGTAGGATCTCTAGTCACACTCTCATTTTTAAATATGAATTGAGCAAGACATGAAAGAATGGGGAAATTTTCACATCCCATTAACCAAATTAGTTTATCACGTTCCCCTAGATTTGCAAAATTTGGACAGCTTTCAGCAATCAATTCAAAAAGTTTGGTTCTATCCTGTATATGCTTAGGACAGGAAAATAAAAAATGTAATTCGTCTTCCACCTCATTAGAGGAGCACTTCAAACAGATACGATTATCACTAGGAATACCTAAATATCTGCCTTGCTCAATCATAAGTCTGTGTGCAGAAATACGGAATTTAGTGATACTTCTTCTCTGCTCAAAATTTTTTATAATGCTCAAATATTTCTCTAGACCAAAGTTAGTTTTAAATAAACTATAGGTTCTAAGCTTTCCTTTCGAACAGTTGGATAGTTCTTTCTTCCACTCGCCCAGGTAGTGTGAAAATACATGTTTATTTAACATATTTTTAAAACTATAGGTTCCAGTGTTAGCCTTATGAGTAGGCAATTTAAGACATTTCAGAATGTAATCAACAGAACTATACCATGATGGACGATGACAATTAAACAATTCTTTTGATAAAATATATGCATCTTGTAGAAGTGGGAAAGCTGTATCCAAATGCTCTAGTCTATGCCAAAATTTTAAAAGGCATTTCACTATATCAAAGTGAAGGGGGAATCTACCAAGTTCAGATAATACAGCTATATTACTAGACTTCTTATGAGTTCCAAGAATATGCTTACAGAATTTTATATGTAGTTTCTCTGCAATCAATCTAGAGTATATCTTATCAAACGAAACAATTTCATTTCGAAAACGAGCTGTAAATGGATTAAAAGAACCCCAAACCTCACAACCATAGAGCAAGACAGGCTTAACTGTGTGGTCAAACACATGCAAGCAAGTCTTAACACTTGGGCTATGAGCAAAGAGGTCCTTGCAGAGTTTATAATATGCTTTGAGAGCTTTTTGATACAATTCATTTTGAGACATAGAGAAGGTTCCAGAGTTATTAAAATATAGACCTAAATATTTGTATTTAGCAACACATTCAATTTTAGCTCCATCAAACACAAAATCTTGGGAGATGTGTCTACCTGCTTTGTTAAAAATCATGACTTTAGTTTTGTTTGTGTTCACCCTCATACACCAATCTTCACAGTACTTATTCAACATGTTTAATCTATGTTGAAGACCTGAAGCTGATGTTGAAAGGAGAATCACATCATCTGCATACATCAAACAGTTAACAATACGATTATTTACTAAAATAGGGTCTGGAGATTCACTGAAATAATTAGGTAAATCATTAATGAAGATCTTAAATAGGTTAGGACTAAGATTGTCCCCTTGTCTCACCCCTACCGAGTTATTGAACCAGTCGGTTTTCTTGGAACCAATCCTTACACAGGATTTACTACAGCTATAGATCTGTTTTATTATGCTATAAAATAAAGATCCAACCCCAATGTCTAGTAATTTTATCCTAATACCAGTATGAATGACTGTATCAAATGCTTTTTGAAAGTCAACAAAGCAGGCAAACACCCTCCCATCTTTGTTGTGACAGTACTTATCAAGTATACATTTCAAGATAAACATGTGATCAGATGTTCTGGCTTTTTTGGTGAAACCTATCTGACATGGATTAATTATATTATTCCTTTCTAAGAAACCGTCCAACCTTCTGTCAAGTATCAGGTTGAAAAGTTTCCCAACAGCACTTGTAATAGTAATGCCACGGTAATTGTTAGGGTCATGTGTATCACCTGCCTTGTGCAAGGGAACCACATAGCCCTCAGCCCATGCATCAGGGTAAACACTGTACGTTAGACATGCATTAAAAATGGAAACTAGACAATTCAAAAGAAATGACTGACCAGTTTTTAGCATGTTGTTTGTTATATTATCCAGCCCAGCTGCTTTATTACATTTGAGCTTTGAAATCGCAGTAGAAACTTCTGATGCACTTATTTTGACGTCAAGTTCATTGAAACATCTGTCTTTTTCTAACGTTTCCAGTTTCTTTTCAAGTTCCGCAAGTCGACTTTGGAACCCATCTCTAACATTATTCAATTTCTGAAAATGTGAGAGCCAGTTTCCAGGGTCAACAGAGCTGCTTACATCTTGTTTTTGATCATGCCTCAACTCATTAACCAAATTCCAGTATTGTTTTGGATTATCTTGGTGCAATGAGTCAAGCTGATCCATGATAGAGCTTTTAAATGCTCTATATTTAGTTTTTCGCAGTTTACAATATTCACGATAAAGCTTATAATAGTGCCCCTTTATTAAGGGATCTCTAGGAAACCTGGAATAAACTTTGCCATAATTCAGCAAATTCTGCCTCCTTTTCTTCAAATCAAAATCAAACCACTTTTTATTTTTATGAGCGGAGGATTTTGCATTCCCATTTTTTCTTCGACGTCTTTTTAGTGATGCATGGGCTGCAGATGTTAGTATACTGGTGAAATCTGCTGATGCAGAAATTATATTATCAGCATCGTCAAGCTTTCTGTTACTAAGATCAGCTAATCTCTTTTGTATATCATCAGAAAGCAAAGCATTTTGAAATAGTTGTTCAGATCCATCTGACCATATGAAATCTTGTGACATGTTAGACAATGGGATATTTGCAGTAACTTTGTCATGAGCACTAAAACTTGCACATATCTGCCATTCCAATTTGCAATGACAGTCTGACAGAGTTGGGGTAAAGTCTGATACCTTAAAATACAATATCTGTTCAAATATATTTTCAGATACAATTACATAATCAACAATGCTTGTACCATTAGAAGTATAACATGTCAAATTACCAAGTAAGTCTCCAAGAATCCTGCCATTTAAAATACGTAACTGTTGACCAATACAAAGATCAAGCAATTCCTGCCCCCGTGTATCACATTTATCGTCCAAACTACGTCTGACCATTATTTGATTATCAATATCATATGAATCAAATAATGGGGTGAATTTATTTGTATCATCAACAATCAAGTCAGTTTTATTCCCAACCCTTGCGTTAAAATCTCCGCAAAGTGTAATATTACCAAGTTTTCTATATTTTATAATATCTTTCTCAAGGCATTCAATGATGTCAACTTGATATTTCTTGGAGTATGAAGACACACTTGGTGGATTATACACAAGACATATATAAAGGTCACTGGCGAAACCAAAAAACTGTTTCTCTAACTTAACCCATTGATAATCAGGGTTTGTATTTGCCAAAATTTTGACATGTGGTTTGACATGGTCCTTTCGAAGTATAGCAAGCCCTCCAAAGTATCTATTATTACCTTTGGAGACAGGTCTACTGACAGCATGGTAGGAAAAAGGACCAATTCGGTTAAGTGTTGTTTGTCCAATATGTGTTTCAGCTAAAAACACTATGTCAAATTTTTCAATATTCTTGAGGAATAATTCATCCTCGACCTTATTGTGGGTCCTTGATATAAGCCCCCCTACATTCCAAAAACAAAACTTAACTGATGAACACAATTTTTGCGCCGAAAGTTTCGGGGCCATTAAAGTATATCTGTACTTCGATTATTGGTGAAAAATTGAAAAACAAAGCAAAAAGAATTTTTCCAATTTGCAATTTAAATATGACTCTCAAAAAAAAATTATTATTTGTTTAAGAGTTAATTTTCAAATTAAAAAAAAAAAAAAGGATAGCATGTGCAAAGTAATCCTGGCATTTGCCAATTGCTTGTGTACGGGCACTCTACTATAACTTTTGGAGTGTAAATAAACCAAAGTATTCATGGTATTGTGATTTTGGTGTCACAATATAAAAAAAAAAGATATTGATGCAATATGCCATTTAAAGTACATGAATCATCATGATAGTTACTAATATATATCATGTTTGAACAAATAAATCTATATATATATATAATAAATAATCTAACAAGTCTTGATGTATGTGTGAACATGTTCAAAATATATAATACAATTTTATTTTATAATAGAATCTGTGCGATTATTTTGAATCTGTTGACAACTAGTTCATGACAGATCACTTCTTGGAACATTGGACGTCCTCTGACATCAAATCTTTCATAACAAAACAGAAGTATGATCATGGTTGGGTGTATGAATAGTCATGAGGAAAGTTTGTTCATATACAACTTTCAAAATATGGGGATTTAGAAGACGGCGCGGTGCAATAGTAGAGAGGGGGTGCATGTTTTTGTCACTGGTTTTTGTTTGGGGGGTAGTAGAGAGGCTGCATTACTTCAAAAGATGTAGTTTACGCACAGACGCTATATGTCTTGCAGCCAAACCCCTATGCAATATTAACATTTGCAAATGAGAATCTGCTGCAAGCTAATGAAATTACAAGTTTGCTGCAAGTCCCTACCTCAGTGCGATCCAGTTGTAAATGTTTGCGGTACCAAATGTTTGCTGCAAGCTGTCTGCCGCAAAAACATTTATAATCATGCAAATGAGTAGTTGCTGCAACGGCTTGCTACAAATTTGTGGAAACGATCTTTAATTCCTGTTTCAAGCCTACTCCTACTACAAACCTTTAGAAAATAGGCTGCACACAAATAATTATGACACATAACATTAATTTCTTGCATAGAAATGTTCACATCTTGTCTTCAATCCAAATGTTAACAGAATCAAGTAATTTTTTTGTACCATGTAAATTAGCAAAAATGCATTTTTAGAATTCCGATAAGCTTGCTTTCACCTGAGACTAAGATTTAAGTAAACTTCTTCTCAGCTTACAAATTTCAAACAAGTTCCCAGAAAAAAATTCAACATTTCCATTATGTTTGGATTTCATATTGAAAAAAATGAACAAAGTATATGTATGGTCAATTGTTGTTTTAGAGGGAAATGGCCAAAGCAATTCTGTTCTGGAACTTATCGCTTTTCAGAATGCATGTACTTACATCTGAAATATTTTCTGATAAATTGTTATCTAGAAAATTTAGACATCAACATTTCCATTTTCAACTGGTAGGAAGCTGTACGTAATGTGACAGCAGACAGGCTCAGTGTTAAGAAATAGTTTAATGCTATGTTCTTCCAAAATTCTAAAAATTATGTTGCTGCAAACCCTCTAGCAAACCTGTAATGGAACGGAAAAGTTTTCTGCAACCTTGCTGCGGACAAACATGAACCTTCAGACTATCTTGCAATTTTTTTACAAACTTTGATGTTTCTGTGAATTTGCTGCAAATTTGCAGCAACTGAGCAGCTGTAAGTCGCCACTAGTGGAAAACATCTGCGATCGTTCAATTCCGTTTCCTCCAAATATTTTCGTCTGCAATAAGTCTGTTGTAAAGGTTACAGCAAGTTTTTTTTGCAGAAAATTGTTTATTTTTGGAAATATTTAAAATGACGGCGATGAGTACAGACGCCCCTAGAGGCCCTGCGCACCACCTGTCAGGGGAGAGAGGAGCTGGATCTCACCCGTTTATTTGAAGAAGCAGATGTTTCATTTTTTATTGGGTTGATTAACCTTAAACTCATTTTATTAATAAATCTCGCCGGCCAAAGACAATATTGGACCGTCGCACTACTGGGATACGGAATTTGGCGTTGTAATCAACGTTTGTCTTATTAGAAGGGGTAAATTTGTTAAGATTTTCATATGGGTAACATTATTTTTGCAAATTTAATCCCAACACTATCGCCCGGGTCAAAGACGTAGATAATGACGCACATTGAAATCGCCAACTTATTCTGCATGAACTAGTTTGGAAATAAATAACGCCATGTGATATACATAAAACTTAGAGGTGATGTAGGTTTTGGAAGTTATAGTAAATTATGGTTTGTTTATACAAAATTAAAATTTGTCGATTTATATTTCCGAAATATCAACCTTAAATTTGCCTTTCGGGAGATGGGTCAACAGTAAACGTTTCTGTGTAAGAAATAAAGGTTTTAACCAGTTTTCAATAAATAACAATATAAAAAAAATATAGTAAAATTTGAAATATGATTAACACCCTTATTTTTCACTCAGGAAACGCTAAGTTGCTGTGATCGACACCGCCTCATCCCGCTGTTGCATTTCCCATAAATGTCATGTCGGTATCAAAAGGGAAAAATCACAACCCGCATCCGTTTGGGGCTGAACAACAACATATTACATGACGTTTACAAAAAGTCTGAAGTGTTTCCCACCCTATATAAAAACTATCTATTTCCGATGTGTCAATTGCGGAACACTTCTACATACTTAATAATGACATTTTTAAACAGCAATGATGACACGGTGATATTGACAATCCTACATGTCTGCTCTGAAATTTAGAATTTCAGGATGCAATTAACAAGGAATATTCAATCAAATACAGTATTTCGTGCATAACTACATTGTATCAGAGGGATATTTTCTTCTTCCAACTATTATTTCATGTGCTACGTTGGTCTAGTATAAAACAGGCATATCACCGCAGCATTCAGAATTCTAACTAAATTTATAACTTGTTCTTGAAAATAATATGGCTGAAATACTGTCCCATCCATTGGCGTTTTCAAAAATACTCATGAACTTTCTTTGCCAGGTAACACACCCAATCAAGTTACAGAGTTTATTGTCTTCCCTGCCGGATTTTGGGAGATGCATATGCAGACACACCAGATATCTCAGTATTTCTTTCTTGTCAACGGTCAGTTATAAATTTGGCTATCAAACTCACTCGCTGGATTATCAGAAAATCCTATTGTTTTCTTACAATTCAAGACAGTTTTTCGAAAAACATCTGCATTCATCAGTCAGTGAAGTCGTTTGCATTAAAAAAGACATTATTTCTTTTTTTTACAGCCAAGTAAAACGGACCTTAATCTTGCAAAGCAGAGTGATCGAACAGTACGTAAATTTTAATTCTATTTTTGAAGTTACCATGAAACCTCTTATTGACCTATCTTTTGATAAAAAGCATGTAAATTTGCACCGTACCGTTAGTTATGGATAGGATATTCAACTGCGATAAGTATAGTATTATCATCTGTGAGTTACAACATGAAGCCTTTCTGGAGAGTGAGCACAGAGAAAGAGCTGAAAAAGCTTATATCTGCTTATAGCATTTTCAAAGCCAACGTTCTCAATTTAAAGTAACATATATAAGATTGAGCTTGAACCACGAAGACTGATGTTCTTGTATTCGTTCTTATAGGGACGCTTACCCTACCGGTGCAACTGGTTATGTGCCCGGTGTTTGTTGGTGTCTGAGTTTTAGTTTTATAGTTTTATGTCGTTTATGTCGTGCTCTGATTCAGTTTTTGTATGTTCCTTGTTATGTTTGTTGCTAGCTATTTTCTGACATTGTCCACGCGCCTTGATTTTCGGCCTTGTAATCATAGTTCTAACCACGGTCTCACCCGACCAGTCATTTAGTTTTTGATATATGATTATGGTACTTGTGTCTGCTTTATACAAAGGTACGGATTTAATTTATCAGAAGGAATGCATTAATTATCTCATGCCTAAATGTGAACATCGTTTAATGCAATGTTGAAACGAAGGTCAGTTTAGTGGTGAAAGAATGCCCAACCACTAATAACCGCATGAAAACAGCATTTATCACCGTAGGATTATATTATGCAATGGAAAAAAATAACAAACAACGGTTTGTGCAAACCACGAATGTTGACGTAAATTGGGTTCGATGTTGATATTTTGTAAGAGAGAACAACACTCTCTAAATCTCCAGTGAACATACAACTGTCTGTATGTGCTAAAATATCCAACATTTAGGTACAAATGTACTTGTTTTTACACCATATCCCTTTTTATCCTATTGCGTGAATTAAATATCGGCAACAGAATACCGAAGCAACAGGTTCAAGGAGTAATCCAAACACAAGGCAAAAGCGGAAACAAACCAGGACATTATGTATATGTAATAGAGCAAAACATCAGGTTGTTGTAATTTGATTAAGTTGCCATACACTTTTGCTGAAATGTTACTAATGAACAAAAAAAAGGCAATGTTTGCACAAAGAAAAGGGCTGCATACCATTACAACAGTTTTAGCTTGCTTTTCGCTTATATGATCTTATATTGTTCAAAGTACACGTTTACCAATGTAAAATTTCGAAATTTTGTTTTGTATGTGCATATTGCTGAAATTTAGTTAAATGTTTTTTTTTTCAGACTCAAAACTTGAGTACTAGAGAGAAGTGAGGAGAGTGAAGACATACATGCAAGGCCAGTAGTTGTAAGAATCAGTGACACATAACACTAAAGTAATTATAAACATAGTTCAAAATTAATCGAATAAAAATATTTATGTGAATATTAAAATTTTGATTTTGTAGCTGCTTTCTTTGAGAAACAAAACCAATTTTTGTTTCCGTATAGTTTTTCGGCGACCTTAATAAGTGAAAAACTGTCTGAAATTCACTTATTAGATTTTGCGTCTATCAGTGGTGTGGCTAGGTGTAAAATATATGTTGATGCTTCCCATTGCCAGAAAAAAGGGGATGGTAAATTTTAGTTACTTTCTACTGGAAACATGTGGATGCTCAGACATACAGGCATAAATACAAGCTACGTCGCTGTCTATGAATGTGACTAATATATATAATTAGTGTAGCCTTCGAATGCAGTCTTTTACAGACAGTGAAAAATGTCTAAACTGAACCCTGGGTATTTGACTTGAAACCCGTATATACCAAACGAATATTTCTAGTTACATAGATAGTACAGGTGATGTTGCTAAATGCGCGAAAATTGTGCTCAAGTGAAATGTTTATATTACAAAATTAATCACCCGCTAAAATAACCACGTTTTGCAGATGCAGTGAAACCTTTGGTCTATCTGTGTATACCAACTTGTTCTTGAAGTTGGGCTCAGTTATACAGGTTCAATTAGATCTCAATTATACAGGTTCAATTAGATCTCAATTATACAGGTTCAATTAGATCTCTAATTGAACCTGTATAAACCTGTTTATACCTGTATAACCTGTTTATACAGGCTCAATTAGATCTCTTATTGAACCTGTATAAACCTGTACCTGTTTGAACCTGTACCTGTTTATATAAACCTGTTGAACCTGTATAACCTGTTTATACAGGCTCAATTATACAGGTTAAATTAGGTTTATACAGGTTCAATTAGATCTGTAATTGCACCTGTATAAACCAAATAGCTGTCCAAACTGGACAAAATCTTTAAAGCGGTTCGGTTTAGTCAGGTTTCACTGAGGCTATCAGTTTTAGCACACCTCCAAAATACTGACAGTTCTGTTTATTGGTTTCTCCTTTTGAAAAGTAGGTATAGAATTTTATACGAATGAGTGAAATTCATCCTTAACTGATCTAAAGTTTTTCTTAATAAGAAAATTTCAATGTTTTATAGGTGTGACATGAAAGAAACTATATCCTCAGTTGAACCTGTATCTCCCACTTGGTTTACATGTGACCATCAAGCGACTCTGCGGTCGACTGAAGAAATTTCCTGATTGTACTGGGATATTAACCTAGAAGAGGACTTATTGTTAGAATTGCTATGTAGTTTCAGAGGTCACACATTTTTTAATGTACTTTTTGCTTAATGATGTTTAATTAACATTTTCCAACTTGGCAAATCAGAAACAATTGAAAAACACTTCCAAAAAGCATTTAGAGGATATGAAAGGGTATACTGGAGCAGAGAAAATAACTATACTGCATCCCAGTGGGAGAAAATCTTGCCCCCACAATTTTGTCAGATTGAAAACTTGGTCGAAAATTCAGCTACAATAAAAGGAAGAAATTATATTGTAATAATGTGTTGCAACCGTAACGTTACCCTCTATAATTAACCGAAGAAACAACCAGTACAGCTCGTCACCTACTCATTGATATTTTAATAATACAAGACTATTTATATATATAAAGTATACAGAATCACAAAGGGCACTTAATGTTATATCGTTTTCCTTGGCACTTGTAGCTCATTCGTTATGTAAAATCTCGCAGACAAACGTGGAACTGTCATTATGGTGCAAATTGAAATTTGCTGTCAAAGGGTTGAACTATTTTCTGCTTTTTATGTTTCTTCATGTGTTATAAACCGTGTTTTTTTTGTTTTGATAGGGTAGCGAGACTTAGATGGAAGGTGAACTCAACGTTAAAGTTTGTGATGCCCAAAGTTTTGTTAAGGTAATTTGATGTCCAAACAACAGCAGACGATTTCTGCGAGTTGGAGGAATTTTAAGGTAGATCATCACTAATATTTACAGCAGACAAATTATTCTTAAACTTGGCAAAATGACAGTTTGTGCTGCATATATATTTAAAAATATAGGTCACCATGTTCGTTTTCAAGAAATAAGGCATGTTTTTCCATTGATTTGCACAGTATTTACATAGAG
>JAOXYH010112956.1:0-17131 GCA_028566455.1 Botula fusca
TTCACGGTCTTGTCTGGTGCCTTTGGACATACGAGCTTTGATTACGGCTTGGTATCTTCTATATTTTTTATTTTCTAGTAAGTCGTGACGTTCCAATTCTTTTAGAAATTGCTGCAGGTCGTCTTCATTGCAGATCAGATGTGGTATATCGAAGAAGCGGTTATTATTTTGCTTGGAATGAAAATACCGTAGTTCCTCCGTTTCGGCATGTCTCAAGATAAATCCGAAAAACAGGTTAATTTTTAAAGTGGTGATCTGTTGTTGGAAAATAGGGCATACTATATCCTAGAATAAATGAAAAGAAAAATGGTACACGGTAAAATTGTATCGGTCCTGCACTCTGTTATATATTTTTCCTTAGTACGGATGTACTGGTAATTGCACTTGAACCGGTGATCTGGCACGGATAGGAGACCTTTCTCTCACTGGGCAGGATGGACGTTCTGGTGCCGTGTATCGTACTGGTGGTTGCAGTTGAATAGGATTATCGGCTATCTAAGAAGGTCCTACATGTCGATTTCTCATGTGTCGCTGTAAACTGTCTTTCCAATTAAACACTGAAAAAAATCGGTATTGGCATGTGCACTTATTATGGAAAAAAATATTCCAAATTACTGCTGCTGCCAAACAGATTTCTAAGATATGTGGATGCATATTAAAATCTCAAAAGTATTGGTTTGTTAGACTTTAAGGAAATTTGCCACAGGTAGTATCGCATTATTTATTAGCCAAATTATTCAAAATTATTGCTGCTGCCAAACATATATATGGCTATTCGTTCACTCTGATTTGTTTATTTCTTCAAAGTAAACCAAATTTTAATAATAACATTTCGAATTTTTTTCGTAGTCAATAGGGATAAAATATCGACGAAATACCTCAAGCCGGTAATCAAATAAATACATTTTTAGTACAATTTTAAAAGTGAAAAACTACACGTTTAAAACTAGTACATAATCTTAAATGCCAACATTATCTGAATCGGGAAATGGTCAACAATTTCGCTGCGTTTATCTGACTTCTCGTCATTGGATAAAATATGAAGTTTTGGGCCATTTCTACTACTTACATCTAATGTTAGCGATATCTTTTAAAACAGGAATGTTCACAACACGAAAGTCAAAAAGCCATTGTAATAAAAGTATGTTTTTTGTTCTTTTAGAAAAAACACAGACAGCATAAACTGTTGTTAAACTGCATTTAAACTCCAGTAGAACTGACACAACCAGAAGGGATATATTAAAAAGGCACAATAAACATCAAATAAGTTAAAAACATATATATATACGTTGTTTGTACCACTGTGTTAATAATGCCTATGCATGAGGAAATAATTGTCCCTGCCTTAGACTTTAAATCCGTACCTAAAACCTTCAACTGTTTTATAGTGATATCGAAATGAATTTGATTTCGCGGCTTCGCTTTCACGATTTTTCGATTTAACGGTTTTCGCTTTTGCGTTTTTGTGTTTTCGCCTTCGACATTTGGCATCATCGCGTTTTCACTTTCACGATTTCCTTACTTCGCTTTCGAAAACGCGGAAGTGAAACGTAAAATGAATGGCTGTAACAAGAAAACAATGTCAATCATGCATAGCCTGCGTAACAGGTAGAAAGTTATAATGATGTCATAGTAAGCTTTCGGATAAAGATGCCATTATATTGGTATTTGTTCACCCTGACTGGTTTATTTCAAATTTTAACAGAAATATAAAAGGTTTTTAACCATCGACGGGGATTAAATATCGACGAAATCAACTCAAGTCAGTGTTCGAACAAATACAAAATCGTAGTAGTCATATCATCTTAATTGTGAAATTTTAAGTGAAATACTATACATTTAAAACAAGCATATAAACTTAAATGCCTACCTTATCTGAATCGTGGGTTAATCGGACTTTTCGTAGATATTAGAGTACCAAAGTTAAGAGCAAACATTTTGGCACCAGCATCAAAGCTTACAACACCTTTATCATTTAAACCAGCGCATTCAGTATTTCTTAAATAAAAACAGGGTGTAAATTTAAGTAAAATGTTACTTTTCTAACTAAGATGTCCGACAACCAATTTGTTTCTTTTCTCTTCATTAGACAAAATGATTTTCTTTCAATTTCTAGTACTTACGTAGGTACAGCCCTCTAACGAATTAATTGTGGGGCAGGAACTGCTTACCCTTCCGGAGCACCTGCGTTCACCCCGGTTTTTTGGTGGGGTTCGTGTTGCTCATTTCCTGTGTTTTTAGTTTCTGTGTTGTTCATTGTTGTGTCTGTCTGTTCATGGTCTTGTCTGTTGCCTTAGGACATGCGAGCTTTGATTGCGGTTTAGTATCTTCTATATTTTTATTTACTGATGTATTTATATTTCCTTCATCCCAAACATTTTTATCTGCAACGTTTTTATCAAGACTGAAAGAACTCTAAATCCCTGATTTTGTTTCTAGTGATTATTCCAAATTATAGTTACATCAAAAGGAAGCCATATTCATTCTTGAGGAAATTGGTATATCTTCATTAATTAATATCATTTTGTTTTTCTTACATTTTCAATAACCTATCATTGAAATGTTCAGGCAAATAAAAAGACAATCAAAGTTATAACTAAAACTGCTTAGTTACTCATTGCAGATATTCTCTGACACCGGAGTGCGCATAACACAAGAGCCAAGATCACATTGCTAATTACCGACACATATTTTTCTCTACCATTATAGTGCATACTAAAAGGTCTGGATGTTTTTGTAGTTGTACATGTTCAATAATGCCATGATACATATGTGATGTATGTAACACTGATATATCCAAATCTACTGTTCCGGTGGCTTAGAATTAAATGTAATTGTTTACGTTAAACAAAAATAACAAGAAGAAAATGCATTTTATCAAATTGAAGCAGAACCAACTTGTGTAGTAATGTCCTATTTTTCTTTCTTTTTTCTTTTTTCATAGACAAAAGAAAAACAAAGGCACCTGCCGAAAACCAATTCTTCATTAAAATTTGGCAGTGTTAAACTGCATCACTTTATACTTCTCAACCCATGGAACACATTTAAAACGCACTATATCACTACACAAGAAACCCTATGCATACCTAGTGTCTACCACTGTGTAAATATTATCTGTTTTTTGTATTTTTATGAGACTGATTTAATTACAAACGTTCTGCAAAGAGAGATAGGCTTTCGTAAAGTCCTTTTGTCTCATCTTCTACTATATAGAAGTCGTCACTTAACAGTTAATGTTTTGTTGACGTTTCAAATAGTCCACCTTCCATTTTCTGCAGTAACATCCCATCTGCACCAATGTATGCAGTTTACTTTTCATTGCTCATCCATTATTCCAGAGCATGCGTCCTTTATCATAGATTGTTATTATCAGGATTTTTTGACAATGTGCAAACTCTTGACTGATAAACTTCTGGATCAGGGTCATAAGTCATCGCTTCAAAAATTTTGTAGACCGTCGTGATATGTCTATCTCCACATTAGAACACACTTTCATTTCATTATAGGCTTCGATGTGACCTACATGTACCGGACATGACATGGGTAACTTAGTAAGTGCTTCTAGAAAAGCAGGAGACGCTTACCCTACCGGTTCATTTGTTTCCTGATCCCGGTTTTTGCTCATTTCGTTTTTAGCTTTGCATATTCCATGTTATTGCTGTCTTTGTTTTCAAACCTTTCTGTTAGCTGTACATCTTGGGATTATGTCAAATCGAAGATCGGTACTGTCCTTTTAACTTTGCTCTTGATTATCGACTGATAATTATCCTTATAACGACGGTCTTCTGTTGCGTAGACTGAATATTTCGATGGATTTACCCATTCCAGCTATAACCAGCCATGTTCCTTTGCTTACAGATATATTTCAGTATTTTAGTATTCACACAAGTTTCTTCAAGCATGAATTCAAAAAAGAAAATCATAAAGCTCGATTTCATTTAACTTATTGGTATATTGATTCAAGTAATATATCCTACAAAAACCGAGATTAAATATACAATGCACAACAAATACAACTTCCTTTGTCTCATTTTAAGAATCATACTTCGAATTTGAGAAAGGGACGATTTAAATTCTAAGATGACGAATTTTTCTCAGCACCAACATACCAAATTTGAATCAGGCTTTTGTCAGAGAACGTTCTACTCGAGTCGTTTAAAATACTCTCTTTTTGGCAATAATACGGAACAGTTATGAAAGTAGCATGAGTAAAAAGTATAGTTTTAACCCGCAATTTTCTTGGAAAAAAGTATATACCGATACAACGGCTATTTTTTGCTCTCTTTTTGGTTGGTGTTGTATGGGCTTTTTCTCTCCACTGGTTGCCGGTTCACTGTCCAAGTTTTAGGGATGTTCAGTTTTGATTAAATCGGATATTGGTACATGCTGTTTTGTTCCAATATGCAAGGCAATGCTTTGAATAAAAATGTTAAGTTGCCCTTGATTTAAGTTTGTCTCAAGTGTTTTGTTAAGTCATTATTCATTTGTTGAAACAGTAATATCGTACGATTCAGTGAACTTTGTCCACGTCCAACAATTATGTAGCTTTAACAAATACATCCTGGTAAGTCAAAACCAGAAATTCCGACAACAACCTGCTCATGATGTTGCTCAAACAACAATTAACATCAGCGGAAGGTGTTTTATAAGGCGTAGACATTAACTCAAAGACCAGGTTGTAGTGACTTTACGCTTTTGAATATACCCATTGGTGTTCAGTATTTTGTCATTACTTCCTCTATATACTCAATATACCTGTTCATTGCTATTCTGGAATTGTCGAGTTCTTAATTTTTTCCTTAAAACAGTTCTGCAAATAAGACACGAATGCAAACACTTCGACATGATAAAATGCATTTTATGTCCAACTACCTATATCAACAGGCGACCCAATCACATATAAAAATGGAATAAAAATTAAATGAAGATACGTAAAATTACTTTGTGGAAAGCCCCTTAAGCTATTAAAAAATGTGCGTTCAATACTGTCTACCTGCTTAATGTATCATCAGCCTGACATTCAAGAACCTTTGTTTATACCATTCCAAGTCAACATACAATATCTGTGTCTTTTACAAGGAATTGCACTCCCGTAATTTCACACTTGAATTTGTAGCAATATTCCAGCAGCGCCTGCGTACGGAGCATATTATTCTCAGTTAATATAATAGTTTCGAGCATACATTTCCTATCCGTATTTTCTGGATAAAGGATTACTGGTGACTATTAAGATTCTTAATCAGGTGTTTCATTCCGAGAGGCTGAAGTCTTCACTTCGTAAGTTTTGCGGTTGCCATCATGAACTGGTTGATCGTTATGGAATGTCTATCACACATATGATTAACGGCCTTTGTCGTTTATGACTGCCCACCGGATTTACGGCGTGCGTAACACGATGGGTGCCACATGTGGAGCAGGAACTGCTTACCCGTCGGGAGCACCTGAGATAACCCTGGTTTTTTGTGGTCTTCATATTGCTCATTTCTTGTTTTGTGATGTTCGATGCGTTCTCCATTCACGGTCTTGTCTGTTGCCTTAGGATATATGAGCTTTGGTTATACAGGTTGGTGTCTCCTATATTTTATTTGAACCAAATTTCAAATCATTCCAAATACAAAAAGGAGCAATATGGGTATCGAAGAGAAAATCCGAAACTAAACTGATGTGCTCATTTAAATATTAAGGTTGTAATCATGGACGTACACGTTTATATACTTGATTCGATGCTGTAAATATAAAAAAATAGTTCTGACCCTGTATACGCCTATCAACTAGGCGCTTTATGTACATTGAGATCCCAAAGAAACCGTTCAGCTGTGTTTATATTTGCTATGTACCAACACTATTGATTTGTAGTTTGGATCTAGATATTATTATCGTGTCTTAAGCCTTTCATGCATTGAGAGCTACATTTTTCGAACGCGCTCCTACCGATTTATTGTTGGGTATGCACATTTTTTTGGCTTGACCAAGTTAATTTATCGGGCTTTGTATATGCACTGCGTTCAACATTTTTTTTTTTCATTTCTGTGTTTATTACTTTTACGTCAATCTATATATTCAGAAATGGTTTGACGTATTAACATTTCATCTAGAAATAACATTACCTTAGTTCGTTTAAATATATAATATTTTGCACTTTACACCATTTTCCCTCAACAGAGATCACAGAGGTTTCAATATCCGATTACTGCAGGATATATGATCCTTTATTGAAGACGTTTTGTCATTCTAGAGAATTTCATACTGTGAAGAAAGCTTACACCAGCCATTGATAGATTTCTCTGTAAATGAACTATTCTCATTTATAACAGGCAAGGATAAAGCAATATGTCTTAATGAAGTCAGTTAAGCTTTAAATCGTGCCTTCCTGGAACAATATCAGCCATTTTTAAAATGAAAAATAGTGATATAAAACAGGTAGGAATAACTTCTCCATCATGCATTTATATAAATAAATCTCAATTTTCTCAATTTTATGCCAGATTCTTGCAGATAACGTATGTATTGTGGCTTACCTTTTTCCAGTAGTTTTGTAAGCGGAAATTACAATGTGTTTTGTTGGGTATTTTTTTTTTGCCATTTTTTCACACATTTCTGGATTTCTGGACTTGTGAAAGTCTGAGTCGGGTACCTCCTATTATTGCAAGTTTTCAACCAGTAGTAACCTACAAGTTCTAATTTTTTTTGACTGCTTTGTATATTGTAATCTCTTTTTAATACATGCAGTGGGTCCTTCATGTTTAGGTCTTTTCTATTTAATGTGTTCAACTCTGTTAAAAGTAGAAATCATAGTGTTATCGCAAAAATATTTTCTCAGAGGTACTTTATTCTACTACATCCATTGTGGGGAAAATGGTATAATACTTACGTCAATTTCGTGTTTTATGCTTACATGCTTGATATCATTCGTATTAAGACTTTAGAGAAAACGGCATTGCGAGAGTGAAATCACCTATAACCTTTGATCACATTCCGTCAAACATTCTCTCTCCCTACTTAGTTATGCAATCGAAATTTAGATTTCGACGTTTGTCGATAACATACGTGATATCCTATAACAACTATGACTGACAATGCACCAGTTCATATATCTAACAATATTGTACAGTTTGAACCATCGCAGACTATGTATAAAGCGTAAATACTTCAGACCGGACGTCAGCCTAATAAACAAAATCATTCGGCAAATGGCTGCCTGGAAAGGCGGAGTAGTTTTTTTTAATTATTGTACGTTTACAACCATCTGCAGACTTACAAAGTGATATTAGTTGTGCTTAACCAGGAAATCTAGGATTCTATGCAAGTTCAACTGAACACGAAATGGGTATATACCATTTCGTTATTGAAAAACTTTATCCATCAGCCCTTGTAAATTCGATTATCAAGATCTGATGGCTGTTGCTTTTGTGATCTCTTTGAAGACAGATTGATAAAAAATACTGCGTCCTTTTTTCACGATTCAAGTTTAAGAGACTGTAATACTGAAAACAAAGTATGATACATTCATACATTCATACCAATTTTGGTGCATCGTATATGCACATTTCGTAAATTAATTACTCGTCAGCTATGCTAGGGATCATAACTTTGGAAGACCATAACTGTTACCAAAACTTTGTAAAAGCGAGAACATGCCAAAATGACCGAAACAGAAGCCAAAACCATCTACAGACGGAGCTTTACACGAGGAAGATAACTCCGTAGTTTTATTTAATTTGGGGGAATTTACAACACGTTCAGTTTAAAAGTATCATTTCAGGGCCAATTCCAAAGTACAAGCTACTGAGCTGGTGATACTTTCTGGAACTCACAGTCCACCGGAATTGGAATCTATGAAATTGACGAACCGGTGCCGAGAAGTCAAACGAACCATTGAGTGACTCAACAATACACACTTCCAGTATAAACAATGAAGAGGAAAAGTCAGCTTCGAGAGAACCAAAAACGTTGCACCGTAGAAATTTTACCACATCTTATATATGACAGTTGATAGTATTTTCAACAAATCGATGAAATCAGAGAATTACTATCAGCTAAGATTATTGACCTCATTTATAAACGAAACCAGCTCAGATCAGTCCTTTGATAACAGTCGTTTTCAAACAGAACGATATAACCTATTTCGGCGAGATAGAAACTGTTATGGAGGCGGTATCATGGCGTTAGGAAACATCGAATAGCCATCCAGCAGGAAAAGAAATCTGGAATCTAATACCTAGAGAACATTAATTTTGAGGTACACATAAATGACAGGAAGTGGCTTTTCATGGGCAATTATAAAGCTCCATCCATGTCTGACAATGACTTCTACTATTGTGTTAAAAATTTAGATGAATGTATTAGGTATGAAAATACTATCTTATTAGGTGATCTGAACTTTGATATGGTAAATGCTAAAAATTTTCAAACACTAAATGGTCTTTGTGATGCTTTCTATCTATCACAATTTATTACAAGTCCAATATGTTTTAGACATGTTTTGTACCCCTTCAGTTGTTGATGTTATTTTAACAAATCAGAAAAAATATTCTAAATATTCCTACAGGTATTAGTGACTGCCATAATTTAATTTCAGTTACTTTAAAGGGGAAGTTCTATTTCAAAAAAAGATGTATATATATCTTAAAGAAGTTAAAAAGCTTTTGATGTTGATATTTTTCATTCAAAATGGACTAAAATCTCATTCCCAGACATTGAAAATATTGAAACTCCAGAGCAAGTAAATAATGCCTACATGCAGTACCTTGATAAAAGTGCTAAATAAACATGCTCCGGTTAAGGCAAGACAACCTAAAAAATCCTTTTCCGTGTATGAATAGTGAGCTAAGAAGGGCTATATATCACAAACATACGTTGTACACCCATTACACCAAGCAGCGGAACACTTAAACATGGGAGAAATTTAGACGACAGCGAAATTTGTTACTAAACTGCCAAAGAAATCTATGAAAAACTAATTTTTGGAACACTGCTTTGGAGGCGCCAACAATTGTAACTTCTGGACAAGTGTTAAACCCCTCTTTTCTACAAAATATAACTCTGGTGAACAGAAAATTATCTTTTGCAAAAATAAAATTATAATACATGATTCAAAGGACATTTCAGAAAACATTTATACTTTTTCGCAGATAAAATTGGGCAAAATGTGGTATGTGAGCCCTCTACACACCCTAGTACTGTGGAAATAAAAAGAATCATGTGGCTACAGTAAACAATTTTTTAACCACATAAATATATTTATTCAACAAATCGCTTGTTACAGTTCTATTTTAGTATCCAAGCTCCACTAAAGTATCCCTGTGAATCTCACACTATTTGTCCAAGGTAACAACTGGTGATAACACAGTAAACTAACGTACATTTAGAACATAAGTACTGAATATACAACTATGTTGATATATATGCATACAATTTTTCAACAAAAACAGGTTTGTAAACATTCAGTTTCATGCATTTTTTACGAACTTCTTTACAAACAGTCTATATATATCTATTTCTTTCCTTTTTTTGTTCAAAAATATAGTATGCTTTATAAATAGTATAGAAAAAAATTGTCAAAATATAATTAAAATAAAAATAATTTTTATCAAATATTTTATAGCCAAAGTCAATGTCTTTAAGCGTAATATCAATTTGGCCACCACCCTGCATTCGTGCAGGACTCCAGGGTGATTGTCATGTAGTTCGTTTAGGACCATGGACTGGAATTTCTGCGCATTAAACAAACTTCTGCTATGGTCAGTTTATTTTTGATACGATAAAATTGTTTAATTCGAGTGAAATGTCACTGATGCACCACCAGCAGTAAGTGTAGCTCCCATCATTTTCACTTACACTAGGTGTTTCTCAGTCTTACGTTTAAGGTAGATCATCACTAATATTTATAGAAGATAAAATTTTCTTAAACTTGGCAAAATGATAGTTTGTTCCATATAAATTCTTATTTCGATTTAAAAAATATAGGTCAAGTTTTCGAGAAATAAGGCATGCTTTTCCATTGATTTGCATAAAATTTACATAGAGTATATAGGGGAAAATCCTTGCACGTATAAAAGGTGATCTGTCAGATAGAATTTTGTAGTTATTTTTAGAAAAGACTGTTTTATCAAATAAATTCAAAAAATAAAAAGAAAATAGGGGGTCCCCGTTTAGTTTTCAAGTTATTAAAGATAACAGAGAAAAATTTAGTGATATCTATGTTAAACGAGTTATCTCCCCTTTCAACCTCTTCTTTCAGTAGATTTACTATATTTATGAATAAGTTAAATGTTGTTGTATATTTTATATAACGTAAAATGTTACCGACGATCCCGGTCTAACTCCTTTTGGAGTTCATGCGATCACGTCCAATTGTTTCTCGATATTGTATATTCCAAATGGATTTATGGGTCTGGAATTTCGGTATACTACGCTTCCTTGTACCAATATAGCCTATTTAAGCAAAATTTATGGTTAAATGCTCAAATTTCTGAAAATGTTTGCAAATATCAGTGAAGATTATACCCATTATGTAAAATAATTGATGATGCTCAGTGAAGATGCTCAGTGAAATAGTGGTGATCTACCTTAATTTTCAATGCTTTAACTATCAACTTGTTTAGCGTCTGCACGTTTAACTGTTCGTATTCTTGCCAGAATATGTTAAACGGAGAATCACATTTCGTTTCTTTCATTGGCAGTCTAGATAAACCATCAGCGTCGTCCACTCAGCTGAATAGCTCATCTCTGCATACGTGAGTCATCTAACATAAGTACAATGTATACCAGTTTTCGGTCCATGAATTAACGACAACGGTTTACTGTCCGTAATTTGAGAGTTTCCTTCCATATAGATACTGATGAAAACGAGGAACACCAAAAATAATAGCTAATGCTTCCCTTTCAATTTGTGAATAATTCTTTTCAGAACTTGTGTATACGTGCGGAATGTATATTAATAGGTCGATCATCTCCTTTGTTCGAAATTACACAATCTAATCCATACCGTGACATATCGGGTAAAAATTTCTGGTAATAATTCACCATTCCAAGCCAACTTAGCAATTCGTTCACAATTGTAGGTTCTGCTACATTTAACATTGGTTCCACTTTTTGTAGTGATGACGGAAAACCATCTTTATTCAATAGTTTGAACTTTAGAATCGGATTTCAAAACAGGTAAGATTGGTGCTGCATATTCAGAAAAATATATCTCCTCAGCAATTCCATGCTTTTCCAGACGTTCGATTTCCGCAACTCTATCACGTAGTGCATATGGAACTGGATGCGGCTTGAAGAATTTAGGAGTAGTTCTTCTTTATATTTCAGTGGAGCCTGTTTTTCTTTAACAGTTCCAAATCTATTAGTGAAAACGTATATCTTCATGATCTTTAATAGAGAAGCATGTACTAACTGACCTGATGGGATGCAAATCCAATATTATTTTGATAACCAGTACCTTCCAAAGAGTGATGGCCAACTTCCAATATTTCCGATATGCGGTAGAGTCTCTGTTTGTTTTCCGTACTGCACCTTAACATGTAATTTACCAAGTACTGGGATGTTATCTCCATTGTAAGTCGTTAACTTCGTATTACTGTTTTCCACTTGCAAATGTAAAAATACTGATAACTGTCCTCACAAATTAAACTAAGTGATGCACCTGTGTCCAATTCCATAGTATTAGCCACACTTTAAATGTTAATTTTGATATCTCGATTATCTGGAGTTTTAAGTATAGGCTAAAGAAGGAAGGTAGGAAGTTATTTTTATAAAACACTTCAGAACCAAAGGGTACACGCAGGACTTAAAAACCTGAGCCCGAAAGGCGAAGATTTTTAAACCCTAACCTTTAGTTTGAAGCTGTTTAATGATAATAATTTTCGTATTGCCCTTCTTTAACCAACTTACAAACTGTCAAAATTATTTAAAACGAGGAAAATTACATATTATTCTTCCTATTTACCCTCTACAGGACTGTTCTAAATTATATTTTGTTAGTTAATGAGATATCGTACTCAAGGTAAAAATTAAATCGCTAGAACAAGGTATTTGATTTCTAAAACGCTTGGTAGCTTTAATTCAACAAAAGACAGGTTTTAACTAGACAAAAGAATTGTCTGCTACATGGACTCTTCATTAAATCACCTTAAATAAGAAAGGAATTTTCATTCATAGGTCGGTAACGGTAAAGAAAGACCATTCCTTCTTAAATGATTTGCAATATTCTCCCTCAACTTGGTGTTCTTTCGAAGGTTTTGCCTTGAAATTGTTTATATTTCTTCTTCCCGATCTTCCTCTCCTCCTTGTAAGATGTTGAGCTTTAAACCTTTTTCTTGTATGAACGGCTTGAATGTCCAAATTTTTTGCACTTGTGACATTTTGAGTCCTTGTTATAACAGTCATCGTCTTGATTTTCCGCAACGATAACATTTGTTTACAACTGTCACTTTATTTGTCTTGTCGGAACTTCATTTCAGAACTAGTTGCTTTCCCGTTTTATGGTTTCCATTCCAACGGCTACTTCAAATGCTTTGTTCAATGTCAAGTCACTTCTGGACAATAATTTCCTTTGTTTTGTCTCTGTATGAAGTCCACAAACAAATCTGTCTCTTAGTGCTTCTTCCAGAAAGCTTTAAAATCACATTTTTCATGTCTTTCTTGTGCAGGGTTGCATGACCATTTTTGTTACAGGGGTGGGGGTTTCAAATTCATAGATCATTGCCGAACGTTACAAGTTTCATCAACTCGGTGATATATAGATACGGGACTAATAAAATCGGGGCGACTTCGGGTTGGGATTTTTTGATACTCTGGAGAATTCCGGACAGGATTTCAAAAATTTCTGCTGATTTCGAGTCACAATGATGATTTTGAATGCCAGATCTATATATCATTATAACTGAAAGAGTAGTTTATGTCACATGCTTGAAATTGATGATTTCACAATTTTCTACTACTATGGCTATTTGATTGAAAATAAAAATTCTAAACTTTTTGCACATATACACACAGTATATAACGATACTTTTTAGAAATGAAATGCATAAAATTGAAACGGAAAGAGGAGTTTACAACACATGCTTGAAACTGACCATTCCATAATTTTCAACCCCTATGCTCCCCAGTTACCGAAATCTTATTTGACTGGTAGCCTGTTGAATTTTGTAATTATTTTAAAAAAATACTTGCGAATTTCATCCTGGAAGTGAAATAATATGAAAACATAATTTTAGAATCGATCACCGAAGTTTTTTCCGTATAATGAACTGAAATCTTTTTCAGCGCTTTAGTTACGTGGAAAAATTTTAGATTGGCAAAATGTAATGTACTGTATTTACTAATATAGTGCTTAGATTTTATCAGAAAAAAACCCTGGATTTCTGATAATAACAAACAGGGACCTTCTGCGGGATGCTGGACCACAGAAGTATTTGTTAAGTCAGCGAGTGCAATATTGTTGTTGAATAAAAAAAAAAGAATTTCTTCTAAGTAAAAGATACAGAACAAAGGTAAAAACAGGCTTGTAGCAACAGTTGCAGTACAGCCTTCTGCTTTTCTGTGTAATCAGGGTAAGGTCTGTAGTGATAGCCGAATACCTTAACATGACTGTGAGTGCAGAAACATATTCGGCGGGTTAATACCAATCTTTCTTTTGTTACTTTTGTTGTGTGTCTGACTTGTACAACGTATCTGAGTAACAAGGAGTACATTTGCAAACCGATTAAATATTTAGTAATTACATAACAAAATGTCGATACCTGGTTTTGAAGTACGATTCTGTTAAGGTAAAGCTTATAAAGATATCTTTTGTTTACACTAGACAGTAGGAGAGTAATAAAAGTAAAACATAAACAGGGGTCGACAGAATATTCTAAATTTTGTAAAAGTGCAAACTTATGAGCGGTAAAGTTCAAAGATGTTAGATTCGATTTGGTTTGGGTTTTGTTGTATTTGTAAATAGATAATCAGGTCACAAGATGTGCGATAAGTAGTTAGAGCATGAGTTACTGTATTCATAAAAAGTGTCAGTGGAACACCCATCAAAGTACTTTAAAAAAAAAGGCTCTTCTTGGGGGAAATTCGTAAAAGTAATTTTTGGGGTACCATTTTTGTCATCTGAAGAAATTTCTATAGTTAACAAAAACACACGACCATTTTGATCAAGTTTGGTTCTAATTGACTCAGTGACTTCCGCGGAAAAGAAAGTTCCTAGAAAATTTGTAATAACTTATAGTCATGCATCTACAATTTCAAATTTTAGTGTGATACATTTCATACCGATTTTGATGCATTCGTAAATTAATTACTCGTCAGCGATGCTAGGGACCAAAACCTTGGAAGACCAGGACTGTCACCAAAAATGTTTGGTAACAGTCAATTATTGTTTAAAATAAAATTGTATTCAAAATTTTACTAATATGTGCATACCTGCTAACTTTTGAAATCTATAAGTGGGAATTTTCTGTGTTTATCTCAGACATTTTCTGTGTTTGCATCAGACAGAGTCCACCGGAAATGATTTCTTTTGTTTTTATTAACATATTTTTATAACACAGGAGCACAATCCATTCTATTTTATAATTGTAACTTTTAATTTTTTTTTCAGCATTGATTCACTCTTGCTTATTTTTTCGCCAATTAGATCCTCAAGCTTTCCTTATTTTTGTATTTCAAATATTAAGTTCTTAATAGAATAGTCAAATAACGTTACAGTCTGAACAAAGTAAAATTACCGTTGATTCATTTAATTTCGTGGATACCAATATTCGTTGTTGTAGCAAAATACGGGATTTCGGGAAAACGTAGTTTCGTGGATGCGATTTCTAAATTAAAATTAAAAATGTTTTTGGTAATTTTCCCTATTTGAAGAACTTTAAAATTCACGTATCAGAAATATAGATATTTACAGTTTTTCATTTAAGATATATCTAAAAACCTTTGAATTTTTAGTAACTTCAAAACAGATATTCGTAGAACATAGAATTTAATTTAAAGAAGCAAGTTCAAATCTTCCCTAAACACACACACCATGTAGATTGCCTGCATGAAGAAACATTTTCCTAATATTTTATGTAGCTAAAATTCATGTTTAATTACTTGCTTACTTTTAATTACGTAAAATATATTGTATTCCCTGTTTACTTGTTTCCTATTCACGTAAAATCTCCGAGTTTTTTCCCTGTTGTCAAGTGTACAGATTTCTGTCAGATTTTCGAACTCCTCAGTATTTATCCATTCAAATGTATTAAAAACTTTTCCACGGTAACCCTAATTTTTTTCGCATATTTTCTCCACATATAAGCAAAGGTCATCTGACAAAATTGTGAAAAGTTTTATTTTTTCTACATAATTTTTGAGCTCCAGAAGTGATTTATAAAAGACTAAGTAAAATCCAGAGAATTCCAATCCCCGCAAAATTTTCAATGGCTTATAATTCAAAAGAAGCACATGAACATACAATTATTTTTTTATAATACTTTTTGTATGAGAGATCTCTCAAAACATATTATCCGTTTGAAAACCTATTTATTTCTGCATAGACCAGCAGACATCCTTAACACAAAAATAGACAAGTTTTAGTTAGGCAATTGTCTATGTTAAACCTCATAGCTAAACTTAGAGTAAGCAGAATACATTATACATTAGCAACAAGAATACTGTTTTTATTTGACTGTACAAACATAAAAAGCCACTTTTAGTCGAAGCGGTGGGGGGAAATGTTTTGGAGCTGCCACTAGATAGATTATGACACATGATAATAACAGTCTTATTCATCTTATATGCATCTTTGTTGTTTGACAGCTTCTATTGTGTTAATGCAAGACCTCAGTACAAGGTCAAATAAATATTCGCAATGTGTAAAAAGTGAGTGCTTGTCTGCTTTCACGTTCACAGAGTATATGAACAGAGTACTTAGCAATTTCCCATTTATTTTACAAATAGGTGATTTGTTTTCATGTGAAGGGACATAAAAATGAATATGGCCTGATTAAAATAATGGTAACCCACAAAGTATGTCAGTTGGATGTTGATATTACATCTACATATTTTTTCTGCTTGTATAAATACTCAAGACGTATCTGTACAATTGTTTTTTGCATGTTTACATCTGAAGCACCCGATTTCTGCGTCATGAAATTAAACGAAATATGGAAATTTAACTTGTATTTAAAACCAGTATCCTTTATCTGGAAAAAAAGATGTCTCAAAAGTTTGAATTTTGCTTCTATCCATAACAGAATATTTCCTCAAAAACCAAAAAAAAAGCAAAATAAAAAATTGATGTCTTTGTTTTTTATTTAAAGATTAAAAGATTGAATACAAAATAACTTGATTGAAAAGATTCATTTGCAGACTTTCAAACAGAAAATGCTCGCGAGATCATTATTTGTTGATTCTGATATTTTTCAGAGAAAAATGAACTGAAGCTACGTAGATATTTTTACATTAATCGTTTAATTTCTGTTCAATTGAAAAGGAACTTTATCCTCAGACGAAGATTGATATTTGTCTATGATTTAGTGGTTTATCACCACCTATTTAAAGACGGCCGTAAATGATCAAATGGCCTTTTTTTAAGATAGAAGTTTTAAACTACAAGGGAAAGTTCAGTATCTGAAAGCAAAGCAATAGTTATATTTTACATAAGTGCAAAATATAAATAATCAATAGAAAATCAGAGAAATAATCATTACTTTGAACTAAATGCTAAACCAGAAGACATGAAAGCCATCATCATTAGTTTTTTAAGTAACTCGCTAGCGCTCCCCTTCAAAATATGTTAATCCTAGTTAAAAATTTCAGAACTTTCCAATACCTAGATTCAGACCTACATAGAGAAGGAAGTATCAATTTCTTCTCCCACCTGCAGTACCAGTCTAAACTGACTTTAGAGTATGCGATCTGAATTGTGTCATTTTCTTACCTTAACGGAATCATAAATTTCATTTTGTAAACAATTGTCTTCCTTCGTTCCATATGTCTGATCTTCGTATATCGAGAGTGAAAATAAACTCCTAAAATGAGATATTCCAGAACCTTCGCCTCCACTAAAACAGCCCCAAGCGTATTCATAATTATCGGGATAATCTACATGCTTCTCATTACACATTTTACAAAATATGTTCTTGTAGGGCAGGTGGTATCC
>JAOXYH010112957.1:0-10436 GCA_028566455.1 Botula fusca
GACAGTGTATATTTTTCCTCATATGTACCTAAAATAAAACGCACCTTATTATTTATCCATCTCGTATCTAAGAAGGTGTATATTTATTACAGAATAAAATAGTCGTGTCATTTCATCGTTTAAATGTGGTACATGGTTACTCATCATTCAAGAAAATATTAGGAATTACAAAAGAAAGAAATAATTTAAACTCTCCCTTTTCTTGACGGTAGACATATAAATCAGTAGTTTGGTTCTGATCAAGGATGGAAAACACGTGAAAAATGCATTCTTCGAATACACTAAATCACAAAAACTACAAACTTCATCGAGTCGAAAACTTTGGTCAGAGTGATAGAAGATACTACTGAGCATTTCGATGTAAGTAATAAGGGGCCCATGTGTTCACAATCCAGTATATAACATGATCAAAACTATCAGAATACTATTTAATAATTTGTTTGTGAATGGTTTGACTGTTCAGGTGTCACTTCACCCATTTTGAATTCGTGGAACTCACAAATTTGAAACCACATGATTTCTCTACCGTGATTTCAAAACTTTCTGGGAACCAGAGTGTGAACATCCAACTGGCTCAAAAAAAAAGAAAAAGGCAATTAAGGCAAGAAACCGCTGCAAATGTATCAGGTGTATTTTCATGGGAAACAAGTGTTAAATAAATTCCCATATTTCTAAACTTAAACTGATGAATATGTCATTATGGTCATATAATGTGGCGTTAAACTCGTATATAAAGATTGAAACTATTCGTGAACTTTTCTTTTATTTTATCAAGCTATAAAAGATCACTATCAGAAAATGGAGTATGTATAAAGTAATAGTTATTGCAATTTAAGACGATAATGTTATTATTATTATTATTATTATTATAAGCGAACCTGGGTAAAAGCAGACCGAGAGAAACTGTAAAAAGCAAACTTGATCAGCAAGGTCAGATCTACACAAGTCTCCATTACAATGAAATCGTCAGATGACTCTTTACATGAGTTATTGGCCTTTAATTGTAAATTTTGACGGCTCTTGCTGTTTTCGGCTAATATTTCGAAAGCAGTATCAGACAGAGAGAAACTGTTAAAAGCAAGATCAGCCAAGTCCTGTAGTACAATATCGGCAACAGAATACCGTCGCAACACGTTCAAACAGTAATCCAAAACTCGCGAATCCAGGGACAAGGCAAAAACGCGGAAACAAACCGCTAGAAACCAGAATACAACAAAAAAGAATGCAGCAAACATGTAGCAAACAAACAAAACAAAACCAGACGACACGAGAACCAAAGCACTAGCAATGCGAACTCTTAACAAGACCCTGAAGTGACACCAGTTGCTCCGGAAGGGTAAGCATGTCCTGCTCCGTTAACGGCACCCGTAACATTGCAAGTGGGAATATCCGGTGAAGTGTCAAGTCCGGTGAGGTTTCAATCCAGTATGACGAGAAATCTAACAGAAGATATGTCGCATTTGTGAGATAGATACATCATATCGATCTACCAATTCATGATGGCGACCATAGAATTCCTGGAGTGACAAAAATAACACAGGCTGAACATAACCCTGACCAAGGAGGTCTCCATCACAATGAAATCGTCAGACGACTACTTACATGAGTTATTGGCCTTTTTAAGAGTAAATTTTAATGATTTTTGCTGTTTTTCTCTTATATCTTGAAAAAATAACAGGAAGAGAGAAACTGTAAAAAGCAAAAATGATCAGCAACTCAAGATGAACAAAACATTTATTCACCTTTTGACTTTTCGCGGCCATTTAGAGCTTGCTATATGGTGTGAGGTTTCTCGCTATGTTGAAGACCGTAAACCTCTAGATGTTTTGTTTTTAGGTTGTTTTAATTTGGCGATGGGATGTTATCGTCTCGACATTTACCCCTCTTCCATTCTTTTTCATAAAAAGTTTCCAATACAGACGTCTCCTTACATTAGTTACTGGCCATGAAACGTTAATTTTGACAATTTACTCTCTTTTTTTTTAAATAAAGAGAAACTATAAAAAGCGAAAATGATCAGTACGTCAAGCTCTATGAAGTTTTGTCTGAAACACTTGACTAATTTCAACCAAACATTACCACAATGGTCTTTGGGTTATTCTCTTTCAGAATATATCTAGCAGCCCAACCACTTCAATGACCAAACCCAAATTCAAATTGCCAACATACATTTTGCTTCGTTTTACGCTGAAATATTTGACACTCTTAAAAGGGCCGGGAATACTAGGTGAGCGATACAGGCTACTAATTATTATTTTTATTACTATCTTTTACAAACTTGTATCCTACAGAATCGTATTGCTACTGAAGTGTATTGCTGCCACATGAATAAAACATATTTTTTATCTCGTACGTACAAGATACTGAGTCGTACATACGACCAAAACAAAACAAAATTTTGATAGTGCAAAAATTAAGTTCTTTTATATTTGGAAGCAGTCTGTATCATGATGTTTCACACGAATGTTCGTCTTCATTCTAGAGCTGCTTCAGGGCAAGTAATACTTTTGATTTAATGTGCTTATTGTCTTCTTCTTCCATCCAAGTGGAAGGACGTTCATTTTAGTTGGTCTCTCTGTCCGTCCGTCAGAAATGATATATATATATATATATATTTCTGGATTTTTTTGGGGGTCCATCATAAATGAATAAATATATACTACTGAGGACCAAGCGATTATCAGGTACTTGACGTAATGAGGTTATGCCTCACAGGTACATGTAAGGTCACATGAAATGTTTTCATGGACCGTTTCTGGTCCGTTATCCACAAAGTTTCTTCCTGATTGCATCTTTCGTATACGTTACAATTATCTTTCATATAAGTTAATCACAAAAGCAAAAAGATTGACTATAACTTAACATCGACAATGTTATTCATTGACACCTTCAGGATATTACATTGTTCGTTTTACAGTGACAGCATTTGGAGTGTAAAATTGTTTTTGACTTTTTAAAGATAATTATAACAGGCGACATGTAATGGAGGATAATAAAACTGCAAAAATAGTACTCTGGAGATCAACGTTACAGGGTAATGATTCCCGAGAAGACCCTAGAACTCTGGACATTTCTACATACAGCAGTGAAACGTCTTACAAGAATTCCACAGTACCCAAGGGCGTGTTGCGAAAATTTTCAAATATTTCTTTTACATTGTATTTACCTACTAAGTATCTATTTATATATATGATTTGGTAGATCGATATGATGTATCTATCTCAAAAATGCGATATATCTGCTGTTAGATTTCTCGTCACACCGGATTTGAAACCTCACCTGACTTGACACTTCACCGGATATTCCGACTTGCAATGTGACGGGTGTCATTAACGGAACAGGTCATGCTTACACTTACGGAGCACCTGATGTCACTCCCGGGTTTTGATGGGAAATCACATTGCTAGTGCCGCCTTTTTCTATTTTGTTTGTTTGTTATATGTTTGCTACATTCTATTTTTGTGTTCTGGTTTCTGGCTGTTTGTTTCCGCGCTTTTGCCTTGTCCCTGGATTAACGAGTTTTGGATTACTGCTTCAACCTGTTGCTTCGGTATTCTGTTTCCGATACTTGTGTGGTCTTCGCCCACACAGTACTTTGATTATACATTTTTCTTGTCTCTCTAAGCGAAGAGAATTGTGCCCATTATGAAAGTTAAATAAAATCTGTAAATTTATATAAATGTTAAATTTGGTTCAAATTGTTAGAAAATAAAACATAGTAAAAAAGAGCTCTTCGGCTTTTATAGTTATCTTAATATTATCATATTCATTGTTAAAAGTAGGTCACTGTGTGGGTTTGTGACCTAATTCAGGGTTTGTCATAAACAAATAAATAAGAAATGGATGTTATAATGGGATTAAATTAAATATTAAAAATGATCGGCGAAGTTACCACTCAAGTACAGGTAGCATTACTGATTTAGGGCCTGTACCTCTGGAATATTGAATCTTTTTACAAACTTCTGCGGGATTTGCTTTATTTCTTTTTTAAGATTTATATATTTATTTTATTTTGTTATTTTATTTATTTATTTATTTTGCTGCAAATGAAGCTTAAGCAAAGGGCCTTCAACTATATGCATCAACAAAGTGCATGATATGTACGGCATATTTTCTTGCACTTAGCGTTACAATTAAACTCAAATCAATAACTTCGATCAATCAGTCAATATTACAACATCAAACATAGTTGTTTGGATGGGTTTTCGTTCAAAGAATGTCCCTTCAAGAATTATCTTAACCAAATATTCCGTTTTCAAGTTTGTTTATATAGAATGGGTAAATTCCCTGTGGTAGCGGCCTTTATCTTTCATATTAAAACTACATGCCTCGTAAGTTGTCCCGAATCCGTAGTTTGTTCACATGAAAGAAATTTTCTTTTCTTTAAACAGACAAAAACCTTTATACAAATATGCAACAAAAATAATTGACACGAAAATTGATCCACTTGTTAAACTTTCCACCTGTTTTAAGTGAGGTGATTATGATTTTCTTTGTCAGGTCTATAACCAGATGTACTTTGTATACATTTTTACTTTAAGTATACAGATATAGCTTTTTTCAACTTTTCCGAAAGCGGGACCAAATCCATTCTTAAGAGTTATTACGGCATTGGAAGTGGCAAAAATGACACATGTTGAAAACTGCTTACAGCCAAATAATTATTGGATTTTCATAATTATAAAGTTTCTGGATACATAATTAGAGCATTAACAGATCGATATTTATACAGTTTTTAATCTCTTACTTGTATATTATAGTAGATGTATGAAATTGATAAGCCTATTATTCTTCATAGCAAATTAAATATGAAGAGGAATGTGTGTTAGATGTTAACTGTAACTTAATGTGGTACAACGACTATGTTATTTGTTTTATTGATAATGGACTTTTGCCTTTAATGAGAGCGATTAGTTTTCATGGCCCAAGGAAAGTTTTGTATACATTTTGAGTTTTGGATTACATTTTAGAGAAGCATATACTTATTGACCTTTGTGCAGTATATTTGTGGTAAGTAGTATGTCCTTTTTTCCCTTTCTTTCCTTTTTTCTTTCTCCTTTCTTTCTTTCTTTCTTTTTTTTTGGGGGGGTTTTGTTATTTGAGTAATTTTTATGAGTAATAATTTGTAGACTCAGTCTTATTTAGCTTCCTTTTGTACATTTTATATTTGAATATTCGCAAGTTTTTTAATGATGAAAATGAGCGATTCGATTGTTCAGGTTTAAATAATTAGTAACTGTTGGTGTTTTAAAATATATTTATTTATCTTTCTTTAGTAAAGGTTGGGGAATTCGCTAAATATGCAATTTTTAACGGGTTTTCTAAACACACTCAAGTTGACAGTATACGCAGTTTGAGTCCTTGACACATTTTGAAATAATCGGATATTGTCAAAAAAATTTAAAATAATCTGTAAATAATTTGATATTTAAACAGTCTCGACGAGGACAAATACAAAGCAGCATTTTATTTTTGCTCCTCTGTAAAAATTTTACGGATAATTTCATCTGAATTAGTAAAAGTTTTGACAGAATTAATTTCTCTCGAACAGTATGAAATAGCGGAAAACGGCAAAATTAAAAGTTCGTATGGGAGTCACACTGTGTATAACTACTCAAGCTCGTCTTTAACACTTTTATTTTGTCTAAATTTACAAGTTATGGTCATAAAGCTTACTTTTTGTCAAATAATGGAAAAATGAAAGATTTTATCTTCAAAGGCTTAATATCGAGTTCATGAACTGGAGGTCGTAAACAGGGCAGTTTATGACAATTTGATTGTGGAAATTGTTTCCGCGTCATACAACCTGTAAACACTGTCTATTCATTTTGCAGAAAGTTTCAGAATGTTCGGATTGAAGATTTCGATGTGTCAGAGTATTGGATCTCCAGATTTTGACAGTATTGATACCATTTTATCAAACAGGTAGGTTAAAATGCTTAGCGAAAGGAGAATAAGGCAATGAATTAATGTAATAGCAGAACCCATATACTGCACATTCTCAAAATATGGGCTCATCATTTCGTGTTCAGTTTATCATCCATTTCATGTTCATCGCCCGAATATAGCTAAAATATTGCTGCTTAGGCGTAAAACATCAATCAATCAATCAATCAATCAATCAAAATTGGCCAAAGTCGCCCCATTAGGTAGGAGGGTTGGTTACTTTGAGGCCTAACGGCATATCTGGACCCCATCAAGGGGTTCTGTCTTTAGGCTAGATTTAAAGAGCACATGTATGCCTACCTCGTGTATAAACGCCTAGGTGCAACACGTTGTAGTAAATTTTGGGGGAAATCTCAAAGTTGGCCAAAGTAGCCCCATTAGGTAGAAGGGTTGGTTACTTTGAGGACTAACGGCATACCTGGAGCCCATCTGGGGGTTGTGGCTTTAGGATAGAAGTAAAGAGTACACGTATTCCTACCTCATGTGTAAATGCCGAGGTGTAACAAGTTGTAATAAATTTTGGGAGAAATCTCAAAGTAGGCGAAAGTCTCCCCATGATGTAGGAGGGTTGGTTACTTTGAGGCCGAACGGCATACCTGGACCCCATCTGGGGGTTCTAGCTTCAGGCTAAAATTAAAGAGTACATGTATGCCTACCTCGTGTGTAAATGCCTAGGTGTAACAAGTTGTAGTAAATTTTGGGGGAAATCTCAAAGTTGGCCAAAGTCGCCCCATTAGGTAGGAGGGTTGGTTACTTTGAGGCCGAACGGCATACCTGGACCCCATCTGGGGATTCTGGCTTTTGGCTAGAATTAAAGAGTACATGTATGCCTACCTCGTGTGTAAATGCCTAGGTGTAACAAGCTGTAGTAAATTTTGGGGGAAATCTCAAAGTTGGCCAAAGTCGCCCCAATAGGTAGGAGGGTTGGTTACTTTGAGGCCGAACGGCATATCTGGACCCCAACAAGGGCTTCTAGCTTTAGGCTAGAATTAAAGAGTACGTGTATGCCTACCTCGTGTGTAAATGCCTAGGCGTAAAAAGTTGTAGTAAATTTTGGGGGAAATTTCAAAGTTGGCTAAAGTCGCCCCATTAGGTAGGAGGGTTGGTTACTTTGAGGCCGAACGGCATACCTGGACCCTATCAAGGGGTTCTGGCTTTAGGCTAGACTTCAAGGGTGCATGCATTATCAAGGGGTTTTGGCTTTAAGCTAGACTTCAAGGGTGCATGCATTACAATCTCGTGAGTAATTGCCTAGGTGTAACAAGTTGTAGTAGACTTTGGGGGAAATCTCAAAGTTGGCCAAAGTCGCCCCATTAGGTAGGAGAATTGGTTACTTTGAGGCCGAACGGCATACCTGGACCCAATCTGGGAGTTTTGGCTTTAGGGTAAAATTAAAGAGTACATGTATGCCTACCTCGTGTGTAAATGCCTAGGTGTATTAAGTTGTAGTAAATTTTTGGGGGAAACCTCAAAGTTGGCCAAAGTCGCCCCATTAGGTAGGAGGGTTTGTTACTTTGAGGCCGAACGGCATACCTTGAACCCATCAAGAGGTTCTGGCTTTAGACTAGAATTAAAGAGAACACGTATTCCTACCTCATGTGTAATTCCTAGGTGTAACAAGTTGTAGTAAAATTATCTCAAAGTTGGCCAAGGTAGCCCCATTAGGTAGGAGGGTTGGTTAATTTGATGCCGAACGGCATACCTGGACCCCATCAAGGGGTTTCGACTTTAAGTTAGAATAGAAGAGTGTATGTATTCCTACCTCGTGTGTAAATGCTTAGGTGTAACAAGTTGTAGTAAGTTTTGGGGGAAATCTCAAAGTTGGCCAAGGTAGCCCCATTAGGTAGGGGGGTTGGTTACTTTGAGGCCGCACAGCATACCTGGACCCCATCAAGAGGTTCTGGCTTTAGACTAGAATTGAAGAGTACATATATGCCTACCTCGCGTGTAAATGCCTAGGTTAACAAGTTGTAGTAAATCTTACGGGAAATCTCAAAGTTGGCCAAAGTCGCGCCATTAGGTAGGAGGGTTGGTTACTTTGAGGCCGAATGCCATACCTGGACCCCAACCAGAGATTCTGGCTTTAAACTAGAATTAAATAGGATGCGTATGCCTACCTCGTGTGTAAATGCCTAGGCGTGAAAAGTAGTAAATTTGCGGGGAAATCTCAAAGTTGGCCAAAGTCGCCCCATTAGGTAGGAGGGTTGGTTACTTTGATGCCGAACGGCATACCTGGACCCCATCAAGGGGTTCTGGCTTTAGACTAGAATTAAAAAGTACATGTATGCCTACCTCGTGTGTGAATGCCTAGGTGTAACAAGTGTAGTAGATTTTGGGGGAAATCTCAAAGTTGGCCAAAGTCGCCCCATCAGGTAGGAGCGTTGGTTATTTTGAGGCCGAACGGCATACCTGGACCCCATCTGAGGGATCTGGGTTTAGGCTAGAATTAAGGAGTACATGTATGCCTACCTCGTGTGTAATTGCCTAGGTGTAACAAGTTGTAGTGAATTTTGGGGGAAATCTCAAAGTTGGCCAAAGTCGTCCCATTAGGTAGGAGGGTTGGTTACTTTGAGGCCGAACGGCATACCTGGACCCCATCAAGGGGTTCTGGCTTTAGGCTAGAATTAAAGAGTACATGTATGCCTACCTCCTGTGTAAATGCCTAGGTGTAACAAGTTGTAGTAAATTTTGGGGAAAATCTCAAAGTTGGCCAAAGTCGCCTCATTAGGTAGGAGGGTTGGTTATTTTGAGTCCGAACGGCACACCTGAACCCAATCAAGGGGTTCTGGCTTCAGGCTAGAATTAATGAGTACATGTATGCCTACCTCGTGTGTAAACGCCTAGGTCTAAGAAGTTGTAGTAGATTTTGGGGGAAATCTCAAAGTTGGCAAAGTCGCCCCATTAGGTAGGAGGATTGGTTACTTTGAGGTGGAACGGCATACCTGGACCCCATCAAGGGGTTCTAGGTTTAGGCTAGAATTAAAGAGTACATGTATGCCTACCTGGTGTCTAAATGCCTAGATCTAATAAGTTGTAGTAAGGTTTGGGGGAAATCTCAAAGTTGGCCAAAGTCGCCCCATTAGGAAGGAGGGTTTGTTACTTTGAGGCTGAACGGCATACCTGGACCCCATCAAGGGGTTCTGGCTTTAGGCTAGAATAAAAGAATACATGTGTGCCTACCTCTTGTATAAATGCCTAGGTGTAACAAGTTGTAGTAAATTTTGGGGGAAATCTCAAAATTGGCCAAAGTCGACCCATTAGGTAGGAGGAATGGTTACTTTGAGGCCGAACGGCATACCTGGACCCCTGGGGGTTCTGGCTATAGGCTGGAATTAAAGAGTGCATTACCTCGTGTGTAAATGCTTAGGTTCTAACAGTTGTAGTAAATTTTGGGGGATATCTCAAAGTTGGCCAAAGTCGCCCCATTAGGTAGGAGGGTTGGTTACTCTGAGGCCAAACGGCATAGCTGGACCCCATCAAGGGGTTCTGGCTTTAGGTTAGAATAAAATAATACATGTATGCCTACCTCGTGTGTAAATGCCTAGGTGTAACAAGTTGTAGTAAATTTTGGGGGAAATCTCAAAGTTGGGTAAAGTCAGCCCATTAGGTAGGAGGGTTGGTTACGTTGAGGCCAAAAGGCATACATGGACCCCATCTGGGGGTTCTAGCTTTAGGCTAGAATTAAAGAGTACATGGATGCCTACCTCGTGTATAAATGCCTAGGTTCTAACAGTTGTACTAAATTTTGGGGGAAATCTCAAATTTGGCCAAAGTCGCCCCATTAGGTAGGAGGGTTTGTTACTTTGAGGCCAAACGGCATACCTGGATCCCATCAAGGGGTTCTGGCTTTAGGTTAGAATAAAAGAATACATGTGTGCCTACCCCTTGTATAAATGCCTAGGTGTAACAAGTTGTAGTAAATTTTGGGGGAAATCTCAAAGTTGGCCAAAGTCACCCCATTAGGTAGGAGGGTTGGTTAGTTTGAGGCCGAACGGCATACCTGGACCCCATCTGGGGGTTCTGGATTTAGACTAGAAAAAAAGTGTACATGTATGCCTACCTCGTGTGTACATGCCTAGGTGTAACAAGTTATAGTATATTTTTGGGGAAATCTCAAAGTTGGCCAAAGTCGCCTCATTAGGTAGGAGTGTTGGTTATTTTGAGGCCAAACGGCATACCTGCACCCCATCTTGGGGTTCTGACTTTAGGCTAGAATTAAAGAATGTATGTATGCCTACCTGGTGTCTAAATGGCTAAGTGTAACAAGTTGTAGTAAATCTTGGGGGAAATCTCAAAGTTGGTCAAAGTCCCCCCCATTAGGTAGGAGGGTTGGTTACTTTGAGGCCAAACGTCATACCTGGACCCCATCTGGGGGTTCTAGCTTTCGGCTACAATTAAAGAGTACATGTATGCCTACCTTGTGTGTAAACGCCTAGGTGTAACAAGTTGTAGTTAATTTTGAGGGAAATCTCAAAATTGGCCAAAGTCGC
>JAOXYH010113067.1:0-10434 GCA_028566455.1 Botula fusca
TTCTCTTAAAACACCAATTTTCTATCTGACCTTGACCTGTATATAATAATTTTAATAGATTAACATCAGAATTACAATTTATTTTTGGAAATATATGGTACATGTAGAATCATATTTAAGGACTGAGGAGAGATACTTTGAACTGTCACATTACTTAACAGCAACTATAATAGTCATGAACTTAAAATGAAGGAAAAAATAAACAAGACCTTTTCTTATCATATTCAAAGTAACTTAGTCATCATTGAACATTGAGGAAACTAATTTCAACATATCAAAGTGACGTTGTCATGAGTAAAATGGCGTTTTTTTTTTTTCTGTGAAGAAGATAGTGAAAACAACTTTATGGTCTCTTATAACGTCAATTATGTTAAACTTGTGACATGAAATGTATATTGCAATTCTTTTTTTTTTTTGGAATAACTGACATAATAACATACTCAAAAACCAACGAAGGTTTGCTCTCAACAAATAAGAAGGCTATACCAGCTGTAACCGCCAAAAAAACAGAATCCATCGTTTACATGTATACAACATTCTACTCGATTTTACACATTATATCATTTCGGTTCTCCAGTGACCGTTGTATACTATTTAAAGCATTAAGATCTTAAAATATAATCGATCAGGTTATCAGTTAGAAATTTCGTCAACCTCAACATGACTTGTCTATTTCAGCATATGTCATTGTCTTGGGAAGAACACAGTTTCAGTGCATGAAAGGTGCTATTCGAAGGAAGCACAACCTACTACACTGTACAGTCCAATACCAGTGAATCGTGGTTCCAAACAGGTACAGTAACAAAAAAAGACCTGTTCCAAACATTTGTAAATCTGCATGTGTCGCCTGTTTTGAGTAGGATTTTACCCATGCTGTCAGAGGATGTTTGGAATAGGGAAGAAGGCTCTTTACAAATCGCTTACATGACCAATATTGTGATCTTTCTTTAATAACCAAGACTAATGCAGATAAGGCTGTTTATTTAAGTAGAACACTTGTATACAAGGGATATAGATAGTTGTAACAGATGAAGTTGAAACAATTATCGTTAGTAACTACAGACCACTTAAGATTGCAACCTCTTGCGGCTTCCTCCTTGCGAGTCTACATTCAAACAAAATTTCCTGAGGGCACCATAGCAAACAAAAATGGAGAACTGCTGACAAAGCATAACGTATTGAAAGCAGCAAGGCATGGCATCGAAGCAATCCTGTGTTTGCTTCGAACAGAACATGTTTTGCACTAGATTGTTCTTGGCAATACAATTAGGAAAAGCAATGTTGAGGTTGAGAAAATATCTAACTGGCTGGTTCCGTGATCATATTATAAGTTCGTTGTTCTTTAAAAAGTACATTACAGTAGTTTCATATCTGTCTTACGGTTACTGGAGAACGGAAATGATATAGAAGTGTAAGATTTGACTGGCATGTTGGTTCAATCTTTTGACAATAACAGTTGGTATAGCCTTTTGTTTGGTAACAACAAGCCCACGTTAGTTTTTAAGTATAATATTCTGTCAAATTTTCCAAAGCTAAAATTACAATTCACACTTCTGGTCACAATTTTAACATTCGGGTCATAGTAACGAAGGAGCTTGACATTTTAAGAGACCAAACAGTTATTTTCACTATTTTCTTGAAAAAAAACGCCATTTTAGAAATGGAAACGTCACTTTGATAGGTTGAATGTTGCAAATTTGATTTTTTCATGTTTAATGATCACCAAAAACAATGAACAACAAAAACCGTCCTTCTGTTTTTCTTCCTTCACGTTATGTACATGATTAATAAAATCACTATTAGTGACAACTGCATTTGGTGTTACAGTCAGTGATAGTTCTAAGTATGTCTTTCTGAGTTCTTAATTATGATTTCATGTCATATGCTATCAAGAAATGAGTTGTAATTCTGATATTATCCTATTAAAAATTATGATATTACTGGTCTAGGTCATATAGACAGACTTTTTAAGAGAAAAAAATAGTTGATTCCTATCTCTCTAAAAATGGCTTTTTGGTTACGTTAGCGTCACTTGATACGTTGACATTTATTCTGAATTGAGAAACTCGTTTTGTTTTATTTTTTCAAGGTTTTAATTTCTGTTCTGATTTTGCGTCCTAGAAAAATCGTTGACCTTTGACCTTAATTATCTCAAAATTGGATCTAGGAATCCTTTTATGATAAGTTTAAAAGAAGAGTTTATTGTATAAGCTTTCCAGTGATATGTAATTTAGATATGTGTGTTCAGTGGGTGAATTTAAGTTAAAATAAATGAGGTTCTCGCCGCCCCACTATAAATGTCTCAATTTTTGCATTATCAGACAACTAAATCTTTACCAGCATACTGATCACTTTTCGTTGAACTTTCTGATGCATAGATAGCAGCACCAAACATGGCCTTATCATGAAGGCGAAGGTCAAATCCCTGAGCAGCAATTGTAGGAATCTTTTCTTCTTGTGTTCCATGAAAGAGATAATGTTCGTTGATCTCTGGATAAGTATCTGTAAGAATATTCTTGTCAGCTTTATATGTTGTAAAAATCTTTCGCTTTTTATTTCCAACGGGAATATTTTGCAGTTGTAGAAAAGACGATCCCAATACCCCAGCTTTGTGGAACAGCTTTGCTCTTGCTTGTACAAACTTCTCAAATAATTCAGTATTTTCAATTCTTTCAATTTTGGTCACTTGTATTCTTGTATAGTTCAATTCTTCTAGGCCCACACCATCCCGACCTTTTCCTATATACTTTGGTAGCCATGTTCCTTCCACGATTTGACATATTGCCTTCTCCTCTTCTACTGTTACTGGAACTAATGTATATGTCTCTTGTTTAATTTCAGAATTCCATTGTTTTATCGTCTTGTTTGGTCCAAAAATTGACCAATAGCTTGGTGGTTTATCTTCATATCGATACATCCACATATAGAACTCTGGAGTTCCTGTACTTGGTGTTGGAGGTGGGGCTGATGGCTCTAGAGGAGGTCTCGGGGCAGATGCCGTGATGTCCAACGTCAATGCTAAAATAAGCACATAGACATTTATAAAGAGCTACGCCGGGCGCAGCATTATATGACCGTGACATGTTGACAAAGAAATTTGAATAAGTATATATTAAAAGGAAATGGGGACACTGTATTGTGTTTGACACAGTAAAAGGATGGAAATACACAAATAAAAATTTAGGAGAAAGCAATAAAATAAATCCATTAGAAATGGCCAAATAATTTTCAAAAAATTTTTAAAATTGCAGCTTTTTCACGAAAATGGTTGATGACAGGTTAAGTCTATTGTCGAACCCTTTTTGTATTTATCAACATAAGTATTTTGAAAAAAATCTAAAAATCTAAATCAGACTTGTAATAAAACAAGAGGTTCTCAAAGAACATGAATCGCTCACATGGGCCATTGAAAAATTAGCAAAACAGAATTGCTATATGTATTTCACTGAACTAGACATTCAGAAGACAATTTTTGCTGTAATAGTTTCTCTCTATCTGCTAGAATTTCCAAGATACCTGCAAAAATCTAAACCTAATTTCAAGACTTATAAATCATCATACGGATCTTCTTAAAGTTTCAGTACAACGGAGATTTTTGTAGAGCTTGAGCTGCAGATCATTTTTACAATACCGTATATCGGGTAATTTTCGCGTCGGCTTTTGTTTGCGATTTTGGTGTGAAACAGGAAAGTGAAATATTCGCATTTTACCAAATGCATTTAAATGGGCAGTGAATTTTACACGGGGACTAAATTTAGCGCCAGATTGTCATCCGCGGATATAGCGAGAATTAAACACGCGGAAAAATCTTGATATACGGTAAATACAGTTTTTTCTCTGCAATCATTTTAAAAATATTTACCAAACAAATCGTCAGAGTCCATGTTTCACGAGAATAAGTCATATAACAAGTTCTCTGACGAGTTCAACTGTAACAGGGACTTATTTAGAGCTTTGACTTGCTGATCTATTTTGCTGTATACAGTCTCTCTTTATATGTTACTGTTTTCAAAATATCAGAGTAAAACAGCAAAACTCATCAAAATTAACATTTCATGCAAGGAATTGTCTATTATTGCTGTACAACGGCTTGTCTTGCTGATTACTTCTGCTACTTACAGTTTCTCTCTTTCTATTATTAGCCAAACACAGTATAAATAGTGTAAAGTTATGTTTCCTGGATAATATTTCGGTATAATGGGGTAAGCTTGATTTGCTGATAATTTCCTTTTTAATAATAATAGTTATTTATTTATTTATATTTATTATTATTATTATTTTGAAATTTTCAGTTTCTATATATACTGTTCTTGTTATTATATTATTATATATTAGCTAATACAGCACAAATCGTCAAATTTATTGCTAATTAGAGTTTCTCTCTATCTCCTATCGTTCCAAAGATATTAGCCAAAAACAGCAAAAATTGTCAGAATTTACGTTTCATGGACAATAACTCATGTCATGATCTATGTAATAGAGATTTTTGTAGAGTCTGTCTTGATGATTATTTTTTCAGTTTCTCATTCTCTCTTTCAAGATGCATGTATCATGAAAACAAAAACAAAAACAAAAAATGCGATTCATGGTAAACACCTCTTGCAAGAAGTCGTCTGACGATTTCGGTGTAATTGAGACCTTTTTAGAACTTGCGTTGCTGATCATTTTTGCAATTTACAGTTTCTCTCTAGGTATACAACCACTAAAAGGGGCAACCAGTCTTCCGAATTACTGAATTCATTAGCCAGAAACTTACAAAATAATCAAAATTTATGTTTCATGGGCAATAACACGTGTAAGGTGTCGTCTGATGAGTTCGGTGCTATGGGGACTTTTTATAGAGCTTGACTTCCTGATCTTGTTTATAAATCAACACTTTCTCTCCATCCGATATTGTTTCCAAGATATTTGCCAAAACCTACAACTATCGTCAAAATTTCCTTCTTTTCAAGGGCAATTTCTGTTGGTTTCAATCTCATGAGACATTTGTGATACTGGATTGGGACTTTTTTCAATTTGCAGTTCTTCTGTATCTGTTATAGTTTTGACGAAATAGGGCAAAATGGTCGTTTACCTCTGTTCTTTTTATAGTTACAGCGGCCATGTTGGTTGATGGGCAGAGTAATTTGACAAAATAAAGAAAGCCTAAGGATGATCCAGGCAACATTTGATCTATTCGGACCCAATGGTTTCAGAGGAGAATTCCCTCAAAAATTTACGACGGACGACAGACGCACGATGACGCGTGATTGCAATAGCTCACAGTTTCCACTTGGGCTAGTTTAGCTAAAAGATACGACTTTGGGCGTTGTCCTCTTTTGACCCCTTATATCTTGGAATGATAACACCTAATCTGTTAATATGTATGCTGTTTTTGTTTTAATCAGGAATCCGTAGAAAAGAACACATCAAAATCTGTCTAGAACAAAAAAAAACAAAAAAACAAAAAAAAACAGATAAGTTATGGAATATGAAAATTCCGTCCTTCTAGACCCTTTTTCATACTAAGAACAGTAATAGCTACACGATTTTTACATCCTGTATTTACGTCTCGAATCGAGGGGTATTTGAGATAATTTTAATCGAGAACATCCAAGGAACGTGACTGCCAAGTTTGGCTCAAACTGGCCCAGTGTTTTCATAAAAGAAGAATTCCACGATGGGCTCATCAGTGGTTCCAGAACACAAACATAAAATTTGTCAGCCAACCACAAGCAATGGCAACTATACTGAAATCTGACATTTTCGACAGAAGACCTTCAAGTAACAATCCTACCAATTATATTTCACTTTAGCTCAATGGTTTGAGAGAAAACATTGAATGTCAGCCAACAATAACCCATGGCGGGAATTTTGAATATCAGGAGGAGTCATAAGACACAATATTTATAAAGAAGCATCCAGAATAGTTAAAATAGGCCTATTTGTTCTAGAAAAGAAGTGGAAAATGTGTCAGCGAATTTGAAGCCATGGCAGCTAGACTGAAAATCATGTGGGGTCATTGGACATACTTTGGTACAGGATTATCAAATAGACATTCCTGTTACATTCGTTTCAAATTGGCCCAGCGGTTTTAGAGAAGTCGAAAATATATCAGTCAATCAGGAGCCATTGACGCATTATGAAAATCTGGCGGGGGTCATCAGACATAATTTTGGTTGAGGACCATCAGAGGAACATTCCTATCAGGTAATTTCAAATTGGTCCATTGGTTTGAGAGAAGAAGTCAAAAACCTGTGAGAAGAGGTAGACCGAAGTTCAGGAGTGAAATCGTACATGTGTGAATCCAGAGACAAGGGGAAAAGTGAAACTTAGTTTTACGTCTTTCAGGGAAGACTTGTGTCGCCTGCATACTGAATTTCTTTTGAAAAATTACTTCATCTTTAAAAGTTAACAGCATTACATGAAAAACTATTTCTTCTAAATTTTGTGATATAGTTAGTTTTGACTGTTTGAAAGTTACGAAATGTACTGATACTCTGTGCCAAATATCAGGAAGCTAGCCTATGTGGTTCCAGTGAAAAATGTGACAGAAATTATGGTATCAAAAATAACCCAAATTCCATCAAACAGGAAATTAACATGTGGCAGATTCAAAACTATCTTATACAATACAGTTCATACTGATACTCTGTATCAAATTTCAGGAAGCTGGCCTGTGTGGTTTGTGAGAAAAATGTGACATTTTTTTTTAAATCAAAAATATTCTAAGTTCCGTCAAACAGGAATTGGACATGCGACAAACTCGAAAATGTCTTATACGATACAGTTCTTCATACTGATGCTGTGTGCCAAATATCAGGAGCTGGCATCTGCGGTTCATAAGAAAAATGTGACAGAAAGTTTTCGATATAAAAATTATTCTAAGTTTTGCCAAACAGGAAGTGAACATGCGGCAGATTCGAAACTGTCTTACACGATACTGATGCTCTGTGGCAAATATCAGGAAGCTGGCCTGTGTGGTTCCTGAGAAAAATGTGACATAAATTATTTTGTGATGCCGACATCAAAAATATTCGAAGTTCCGTCAAACAGGAAGTGGACATGCGACAGACTCGAAAATGTCTAACACATTACAGTTCTTCATACTGATGCTCTTTGCCAAATATCAGGAAGCTGGCTTCTGTAGTTCCTGAGAAAAATGTGACAAATTTTTAGTTATGAGATATTTTAAGTTCAGTCAAACAGAAATTGTGCCAAATATCAGGCAGTTGGCCTTTATGGTTCCTGAGAAAAATGTGACATAAATTATTTTGTGACGCCGGACGATGGACGACGTAAGACGACGGATAGTGATCCCTATATGTCGCCACTGCGTAACGCAGGCGACACAAAAAACAAGAATTAGAACTAGAAAAAAGGAAAGTAATTATTTTTTTAAATATAACACACAAACGAAATAGAACTCTATAGAGGCTCACATGAGCCTATATCGCTAACTTGGCATATAGTCTGTTTGATGGAAATGGCTTCCAATTTCTTCATTTGGAAAACAAGTATATATAGCATTTGAACCAACTTACTGCACTAGTCCACAAACTTATTTCAGGTAGAACTAGAGGTACTTTGAGCAAAGCTCACAAAGCATTTACCCAGCCCCGATCTGCTTCACCTCAGCTATCACCAAAAATATAAAACAGGAGTTGCACTAAAACATAATAAAGGGTCAAATGTTAAACTTTGACGCTATTTGGTTGCCATCACTAACAAAATACAAAATTTGTACAGGACCATCACAGAGACATTTGTAAAAAGATCATTTTCATCGACTCATTAGGTTCTAAAAAGAATTCAATGGTATTATTCTAAGGGTCAAATGTCAAACGTTGACGCTACGTGGCGGCCACCTTGGACTTCCAATCGGAAAATAAAACAGGATTTATAGACGGTCATCAAATGAACACTTCTAAAAAAGATCACTTTCATTGACTATATGGTTACTTACAAACAGATTTTTAAAGGTTATTTCCAATATGGTTCAATGTTAAACTTTTGATACTTGAAATAACGCACCACATAGAACTTGGTAATTTGCATTGCTTTAGAAAAAGAGGATTAAATGGCCAGATACCAATAGATGCTAGGTTCATATACAGACGTGAACTCGAAATGGCTTCCAATCGGCAAAGAAAATATACAGTTTGCAGAGGACTTTCAAAGTAACATTTCTGCAAAAACTCATTTTCATTGTGATTCAATGGTTTCCGACAAGAAGATTTTCAAAGGTATTTCCAATAAGGTCCAATGTTTAACTTTGATGCTGTATGGTTGCCATCTTGGATTTTCTATCAGCAACAAAACAAAATTTGTAGAGGGTAATCACAGAAACATTTCTAAAAACATCATTTTCATCGACTCAATGGTTTCTAAAAACGTTGACACAGTGTGGCGGCTAACTGGGTTTTCCAATCGGCAAACAAAACAATTTATTTATAGGGGAACATCAAAGGAACATTTTTGCAAAGTCTGCAAAGTGCGACAAGGAAATCTGTGGGAGACAGCACCAGCAAAGACGAGCGGAAAGAGAGGGAGGCCAACCATGAACCCCTTTTCTTCGGAGTTGTGCATAAAGTTTTGGGTGGAAGGTTTCCCCAGGCCAGGTTAATCAGCCTGGTGTTTGGGAGAATATACACCAAAAGCTGTAAACTGTGTCTAAAGTTTTCAACGATACCCAGAATAATCCTGAAACCTCACAACGATATGTTACGCTATTAGAGGGACACTAAATACACGAATAGGTGACACCTGTGTGCCAGACAGACATTGCCATTCCAATAACCAGGCCTACCGGTCATAAAAACTTTGCTCAGAACGTTCTGATTGGTAGATTTTTGGGTCTTATAAAAATGAATTTTTTTTACTAGATGAGGCCAGAGTTTTTCGTAAGAAAACGAAGCTGATAAATCAACTTCATCGAAAGTAAGAAAATTCTCTTCCGATGCCTTCTAGGAAATCAATGCGAAAAAAATAAACCTTAATCTTAAATGTATCAAGGAACACGGGAATATATGTATCTGTTCACGAAACAAACGTTCTGTTGCAGACACTAACCACTCCAACGATGGCCATCCGTCATATTACAATAATCCCAGCATTTACAACGTACCAAGATGAAAGACAAGAAGTTTACATGTAAATCAATCCGTTCATTGATAATTATCAGACAAAGAGGTACCAAAGAACTTTTGCCTCATTTTTTTATTCTTTATTTCTTTATTTCTTAAAGATGTCACAATGTATTTTCATGATATATTATTATTTATCCTTGACGCCCAAAAAAATTGTAATTGTACGACAACATCTTCCTATTATTTTCTGCACTGTAAATATTTTGTCACTGCAGAGAAAAAAACCGATATTTTAATCATTAATCTTTCTTCCTACATGTGATAAAATTATGACTGGGAGGGATGACAGTTAAATACTAAATGAAATGACCTTGATCTTACCTTGAGTTGATCTAAACTCTTTCAGCAAAGCCTGCAAAGAAAAAAACACATTTCAATATATATATGTGTCATGCACATGTTATTACATGTACATGTATCTTGTACAATTTATTACTTGTATGAAAATATGTACAAGTAATTTCTTCTATCATGACAGCATGACACAAGTAATAACCTGAGCAAACTTTTTTACCATACAAATAATAACTTGTAATTTTTTCTGTAGAAAATATGTGTCGGAAAGACAGCGGCCGAAATACATGTATATACAAATTTTCAAATAATTTAAACAAGGGGCAATAACTCTGATAAAGGTGTCAATATCTCAAAGCTTCAGATAAATATGGGATCTAAGAAGTCTTAATCGTTCAACTGGTTACTGCTTCTAAGTTTTGTAACACAATAATTTTAGTCAATAACAGTAAAAAATAGGGCCTTCCTCTTACGGCAAGTGTCGCCTCTTCCCATTATTGCGTAAATTGACCGAAAGTAAGTAAAATTTTAGGAAAAAATATAATTATTTCAAATTAAAATTGGAGGTGCAAATTTTCAAACTGTGAAAAAGAATTCTTGATAGTTTGACCAAAATCAATTAAGTTGTGAAGTATGCAGTTTCTATTTCAAGATATTAGTCAACATAGCAAAAACACAAAAATTACATTTCAAGACCAACACATCATATTGTTAGTCAATAGACATACTTTTGAAAGTTGACCACAAAAGGACCATCAATTAATGCCACGAAGATTTAAAAATATTGAATTAATTTTCCCCTTTTGGTCCCATTTGTACATGTAGACCCTCCCCTGGGAGGTCAAACTATCAGACATTTAAGAACAATCTGGTAAAAGTTTGGTTTAAATTAACCTAACAGTTTACGATAAAAACAGTCATATGTGATTTTCCAATGAACCCTTGTAAACTTTGGACTCATGGTCCTTGGACCCCATAAATCCTAGAACCTTCATGGATATAATTTTGAATC
>JAOXYH010113176.1:0-10433 GCA_028566455.1 Botula fusca
TTGTTTCACAATATATCAAAATATTTTGATTGAACACAAATGCGCTCAACACTGTTGAAGGCAAAAACTATCAAAAAGCCTACAAAAGTGATATAAATGGAGCAAATTTGAGATTTTCGCAGATTTTCATGATGTCACTGACTAATAAACGTGCACTATAACATCTAAAAGTTGTGGATTTATAAACTGCAATTATTTTGCCTTTATGTTAACAATAGATATTATTCCCATGTTTATTTTTAGATTTGCAGATAATTTGGGGCCAAAAACAGCCGTTATCGTACCTGCTCCTTTACAAAAAACGAAATAGGAAACTTCGAACCAAGCACCATAAAAAACGGAAGTGACATCAGGTATTCCGGAATGTAAGCATGCTCTGCTATATTAACTGCATCAGTAACATTTTACAAGCGGAAATGTCGGGCGAAGAAACATCCTGTCGTTCTACAAAATCCTGACGACGACCAGAATCCTTCTGGAATTATATTAATGAAGCCGAACATAATCCTGACAAAGAAGTTTATGCAACAGTAATTTCTCTCTTTCAGAAGTCACTGTACATGCACATGTAGACGACTGTGAAATTTAGACACAAGACGGAATGATCTGGTGGGTCCCAAAATAACACCTATATATGAGTTCCATCTCAAAATTATGCTTGTTAACATTTAAATCGTTAAATTTACATACCAAAAACTACATAAACAAGAGGCTCTCAAAGAGCCTTTATCGCTCACCTGGGCCTTGGTGGGCAATAATTCGTGCAAGAAGTCCCAAACAATTTCCCTGTATTGGAGACTTGTAGAGCCCGACTTGGTGATCATTTTTGCTTTTACAATTTCTCCCCATCAGATATAATATCATTTTTCATATAGTGTCCTATGTTGAACTTTGTCCGCTGATGGTGGCCATCTTAGAGAGAGGTCGGGGTCAACTGACACAATTTGAAAGTGTACCATCAAAGGGTCATCCATGTATAACTTTTCCTTTAAATTGGCTTGCTTTGTTCAGAAGAATTTTTCTCATTTTGCCTATATGGTTCCATGTTAAACTGTGCCCACTGATGGCAGCCAGCTAAGAGAAGGTCACAACCAATGGATCTAATTTAATTTGAAAGAGTACCACCAAGGATCATCTGTGTGACTTTTCCTTCTAATTGGCTCAATGGACAGAGGAGAAGGTTTTTTTTATTATTTTTCTCATAGGGATGTATTTTAAAACTATCTCCAGCGATGGCGGCCTTCTAAGACGAATGTCGGAATCAACGGACACAATCTGGAAAGTTTACCATTTAAGGTTCATCCAACCTATTTGTCATTTAAATTGGCTGGCTTGGTCTGAGAAGAAGAATTTTCCCATAGGGTCCCATGTTAAACTATAATGTATGTCCGCTGATGGCAGTCATCTTGGATCTTGGATCGGTACCAAAAACATGATTTTGGTAGAGAACCATCCTAGGATCATTCATGCCATAATACAGTTCCATATGCTTTATAGTTTCTGACAAGAAGATGTTTGAAATTTTATCCAATCAGAACACGTTATTGGCCCTGACATCCATGTTGAATATCTGATCCAGACCACGGACACAATTCTGAAAGGGGACCACCCAAGGAACTTTAGTTCAAACAGGTCCAGTGGTTTCAGTGGTTTCAGAGGAGTTGATTAAAATGTGAAACGTCAATGACGGACGACGGACAGTTCAGATTGTAATTGATTGGTCATGTACGTTTGTTCTGTCTAGCCTCACGACCTAATTATTAAATTTAAAATCCGATAGAACAAGAAAGTACTTTTACAATTCAGTATTCATCACCTTTTTAAACGTCTTCTTACGCTAGCAGTGTATAGGAACATGGCGTGTAACATCTCTTGTTACTAGAATATTTCCTCGTGAAAATAGCATGAAAATTCCTTGAAATTTCACGGGGTAGTGAAAAAGTCTTGAAAATATCCCCTAAAAAAAAACATATTTTACAGTATATCAATGGTCGTGAAATAGAGCTAGGCCAAACTTGTCTTGAGAAGCCCGTGAAAAAAATTTTGACCTGTGAAAAATTCATTATATTTGCCCAAGAAATAATTTGATTGTATGAAGAGCAACTAGCAAAGTTTCTGCTGAACTATCCTATTTGAGCAAAACGGATGTTTTACTCGATCACTTAACATCTCTTTTATATTAGATAAATGTTTTTATATTAGATTAATGTAAGTACAAAATTTACATATAGACAACTGTTATTATAATTTTGTCGTTTTAAGGCTTCAAAAGTAAATGAAGTACATATGGTGAGTTACACAAAATTTTGTGATAAAAAGTTGTACCTCTGAGCAAAATTCAAAATTTTATAGTTTGTTCCAAATACCGATAACGATTAAATCCATAAATTGGAGTAATGTAAAAACAAATTTGTAATTTAAATGTGCAACTATTAGTACGGTTTGGGCTTTTAAGGTTAAATTGTTAATTTTTTCAACAAAATGTGTTTCTGATGGAGTATGATGGTGCTGGCCGTTCATAGTAAAGTGGGTCTTTTATTATTTTTTGTGTATTAAGTGATTATACGTTATATACTCTCCCTGATGCATCCCATATACATTATATATAATAGAATGCATGTGGGATATGTGTCGGAAAGACAGCAGCCCACATCTTATATAAAATTTGAAATAAACTACATGTTACATTGTGGTACATTTTAACTTCATGTGAAGCGCTTTTTTAGATTAACCTTCATCAGACACGCTAGTGGCCAAAATGTTGTAAGATATGATAAATTCTTATTATATCTCACAAACGAGCACACAGAAAACAGCCAAAGGTATTACATGAACGCTGAATGTAAGCCAAAAATGTATGGTAAGTTCAAGATTTCAAATAATTTCCCGTGTTGTGAAATGCATCTTCCCAACACATTGATGCCATGGACGAAAATCGTGTAAACCCTTATCATAGCTGTTACCAGGAATGTGAAAAGAATGCATATGCCGAAAAAAGCTAAAAGGTAAGCCGAATATAACTACAGACCACTGTGCATAAGTGAGAAGAAAACTCCGTAGTTTTATAAAATTTTAGGGACTTGAAACACGATAATTTTAATTCATCATTTTGGACAAATCAACGTTCATGTATAGTTAGAATTTCATACCTTTTCATTGAACCCCTTACAAAAACCATTTTGTAGGCCAAACTTTTGTGCATGTCTTATTGTTCTTGAGACAGAATTCGAAATTTCCCAATTTTATGGGTTTCCCACCCTAATTTCATGATTACGGCATTTCGCACATGAATAACGGCAGATGAAAAAATGTCACTTTTATGTCTACCAAAAAAGCTTATCGATTCCCTTAAATAGACTAAAATTATTTCGCTAAAGTATCATTTCTTCTTTCGTTCTTTTGTCCTGTCGTATCGCTGAAATGTCCCGTAACAAATTTTTGGTTGCCATTATAATTAGCGCTCTAAATATTTTCCAAACAAAATCTTCCAAATAAGCACCCATGCTTGCATGGATTTTAATAGTGACAGGTCCGTTTTTCAAATTTCATTATGAAAATGCATTGTTTAGAACGGAGATTTTTTTAAAAAAGTTTTACCTTCACCTTATTTGGATTTTATTTGAGTGTAGTTGTTTTTAACTTGCCATCTGACCCTGAAACTAAATATCTTGTTGAACATTTAAAATACGTTTCGACACAAACTGATTCGTTGTGCGCAAATGATCAACAAACCTTGTGTTAGTTTAACTTAAAGGATTGGACTTATTGTTGTGTCTTTTTTTACAAGATCCGAAACCAGGAGTAGAAGTAATCGGAGTTTTAACTGTACATTTGGTAAGTAGTAAATATTCACATTTTTATGTCAGGAGTCGAAAATAAAGGATGATATTATTGCATCATGTCAGAAAGGCGTATGATAAAAGGAAAAACGACATGGTATTGTGTTTGACAATCAGGTGATGTTATCGTGTTTGACAATGAGATGTCCTATAAATAATTTTATCCATTGATGTCCGAAATGCAATTATTCAATAATCCTTACTTAAAGGATTACCCACATCATATCTACCAAATGAGCTTGAAATTAAAGAGACCACTGACGCATTCACTTCCCATTGTGAACTTCCCCTTTCCAAGTAGTAATATATCTAAGTCCCCAGCGTATGGTGTATACATTTCACAGTTGATTCGATACTGTCGTGCCTGTGATTCTAAACAAAGCGAAACTACAGAACTCCTTGGTCAGGATTACGTTCAGTCTGTGTTATTATTATCACGCCAAAAATTCCATGGTCGCCATGATTTTGTAGATCAATATTATGTATCTATCTAACAAATGCGACAGGATATCTTCTGATAGATTTCTAGTCATACATGATTTGAAACTCAAACGACGCGACACTTAAACGGATATTCTTACTTGCAATGTCGGGGGTGCCGTTGATGAAGCAGACATGCTTACCATGCCGGAGCATCTGATGTCTCTCCCGGTTTTTGTGGGAGTTCACATTGCTAGTTCTTTGGTTCCCGTGTGTATGTGTCTGTTTCTATTTTGTTTGTTTGCTACATGTTTCTAATGTCATTTCTTTATGTCATGTCCTGGTTCTTTTGTTTGTTTCTGTGTTTAGGATTGAACTTGTAGCTTCGGTATTCTGTTGCCGATATTTGATAAAACTGGGATGGGAAGAATAATAAAAATGTGAAATTTGCAAATTCTATCTCAAGAACATGCACAAAAAAGGTTATGCACGGAATTCAATGAGAAAGTGTAAAATGCTAAGTTTTTTCTACCCCAAGGCATAGGATTTCCTAAGTGTTATTTTGGTGTCTTTTCCCGTTATATTTTTTTGGTTAGTAACCTTCTGAATTGATTTTGGATTTGCATATATTTGTATTAGAGCGTTATTGATAAGTCTTTTATATAGACGAAACGCGAGTCTAACGGAAAAGAAAATTCTTGCCTTAAACTTGATGTTATTTTGTATTCTGACAATATATCGTCACCAATTCTATGCCGAAATGATACTGTAAAGTAACTGTGTTTTAATTCTCTAAAATTTAATAAACCTATAGAAGTATTTCTTTCATGGAAAGCTCTGATGGTATTGGCTTACTATTTCGGTCATCGTGGCATATGTTGTCTTTACATATTCCAGGCAACAGTTATGTTATTGGATCCTGGTATGGGTAGTGGGAAATTTATCCAATGCACCGGGGTCGGTAGATAATGTATCATTACTTTGTACATGTAAAATCATTGTTTTAAATCTTTAACTTTACACATATTTGACTCGTATTTAGCCTTATTTTGATTTCATATGGCTTACTACAATTTGATCATACCTTCCAAGATTTTGGCCACTAGCGTGTCTGATGAAGGTTAATCCAAAAAAGCACTTCACATGTAGTTAAATTTATACTCATTTAATTTTTAGTTAATACATTTTAAATTTATAGTGTGGGCTGCTGTCTTTTCTGTATACAGGGAGCAGGTTTGTCGAGTGGTTAAGGCACTGGACTTTAAACCACAAGGTCAACACCGCTGTGAGTTCAAGCATCACATATGTCAAGATTTCCAGGTACGGGTTTCACAGATTTTCCAGCTTGGAATATCGGGCTTCCCTCCACAGGCCTGGCGACCATGCAAGAACCCATACCTGTCACACGATCGTTTATCTCGCCATCGGTCAAAAGGTCTTCAGAGCTTGTTGTACACTTATGTGTATATACCGACGTTAGATAAAACTTACCTTTTACATTTACCCATATTCCTTCTGTTAAATATTATTTACAGATTTTTTTCTCTGTACCTGTGTGGAGAGGTAAAACGTTGCTTGAGATGCATGCCATTATATTTTGAAATGACATGTACTAGAATGTGTGTTGGGAAGATCCACATCTTTTCGACTCGTGAAATCTTGAAATTTATATATTTTTTTACTTTCATTTTTCGTTCATTAAATTCCTTTTGTTGTTTTGAATTTAATGGTTTATTAAATATCACTTATTAGATTTAGTCATGCCTTGCAAAAGTTTTGCAACTCGCGTGTCCGATAGAGGTGAATCCAGAAAAGCGCTTTTCACGCTACTTAACACCCAAATTTACACTAACTTGACATGCAGTTTAATTTCGCACTTACTACTGTTGCAGGTTTATACAAGATGTGGACTTTTCTCTTTCTGACACATTTTCTGACTTCTTTCTATTAAATATTAAAAAAGAAAACGTTCTGTATCAGATCTGACCAAGATTAATCATCAAATTTTAAAATGTTTAAGTCGATTTATTTGTGTGGTAAAATTATGTACAGGGAAATATTCCATTAGATTTATAAATGACCTTTTGGTCGGAAACCCAATTTCCTTCGTCATACTCAATGTGCGTGACGTACCATTTTTACGGATGTATTATTTCACTACCAAGAAAACATTTCCAAATAGGAATTCTGGTTTTTTTCTTTATTTATACGAAAAATGATTCTCCAAGTATACGGATCTCTGGAGGTTTTGAATACACTTACGTATGGCAATACCTTTGTGCATTTGTTGCATTCCCCATATCCGTCCTTTTTCAATTGAACTGTCATTACAAAATACAGCTAAAGGCATTCAGTATTAATAACCACATATTTCATCTTAGGAGATAAAAAGGGTCCCATAATAAAGTCTTAAACAAATGGTAGATAGAAGTTAGCTTTTGAACTCTGCTCGAAGCCTATATCATGTATATGGTCACTTTACTCATAATAATATCTAATAATGTAAACTTCTTGTATGCTCACATATATTGTTTATTAAATTCTCCATCGCATCGCTCGTCCGAATTTAAGCTATTTCAAGTCTACATATAATTGGGCTAAATCAGACACAACACAGATATTAGGCTTAGTTGCTCGCAGAAACTTTAATTACCGGCATATTTTTTCTTGAGATGCAACCATTAATACGATAAATTGCAATATAGTACAATAATGATTCATGTCACTAATATGATCAATCAACCAATTAATAAACAAAGCAGTACTTAATAAGATATCAATGCGACTGTGAGCACCTTCGATACTGAATATTTAAATCCCGTTCTATATATATCAGTGAAGGATTCAAGGAAAAAATAGTTGTAGGAATTCTGCATTAAACTACTTGTATACCCATAATTTTAACACGTCTTTACCAATTGTACGTGAAAATGAACAGTAAACAATGGTGGATCCACACGGGGGCGGACATTTATAGGATTTTTTACCCAAAAAAAATTCATCTAAAAATTTTTCGCTTGGCTCCGCTCGCCGGTTTTCATACCCATCATCACCATGGATTATCACCCATGAGAGCAGACTTGTTCCTATCATTATAAGTTTCTTCTTCCGTTTTCGGATGTGGCATGAGTAACTCGGCGGGTGTTTCTAGAAAAGCAGAGGAAGTTTACCTACTGGTGCATCTGGTCCATGCTCCCGGTTTTTGGTGGAGTCCGACTTACTCATTTAGTTTTTAGTTTTGTATAGTGATCTCGTTTCCGTTTCTGTGTATTCCATGTGATGTTTACCTTTGTTTTCTTTACTTTATCTTTGCCGCTGGGATTTTGGTTTTGGATTATCCTTCTAACCGCGGGTTTTCCTGACTTCTATTTCATATTAAAGTAACATATAGTGAAGCAACTATTATTCTATAACGTAGTGCTCACGAGGAACCGTTCTCCTACTGTGTTTTCTGGTTAATTATAGTTCCTTAGCTACTGATTTCACCGACTTTCGAATTTACGCTACCTGTTTATATTGCAATACACAGGAAGACATTGAAGCGTAATGGAAGCGGGAGGTTTAGCGCGCTGAAAGCCTGGTTTAATTGGAAATGCCTGTACTAAAACAGGACCATTATGCTTATTTCCTCTTTTCCGGTGTTTGCCTTGATTTTGCCTGTTGTATGGACTTTCCAATTATGACTGTTCCCTTTGACATTTACATTTGAGTTCGGTAATTTGGTTATTAACTTTATTTGTATCACCTTCTTTTCAGTCCATCAAAACGAAAATAAACATATATTAGCAATATTAACCACTTTGAAATAGTGGAGTTGAACTGATACTATTTTACCAATATACCCTTACCTACACACAATCGAGGGGTCAGAATTTGTTCGTTTTTTATGCCGAGATGATGTTCTTCCTGTTAAAAGGTAATCTACTACAAGAAAAAGGTATATTCCACAAAGGTAAAATTTGAGATGATGTTCCTCCTGTTAAAAGGTAATCTACTACAAGAAAAAGGTATATTCCACAAAGGTAAAATTACGTAATATTTCAATTATCTCGCTTACGTCCTTCAAAACATTACATTTCCGTATAAACACTGACAAAAGGTGGACTAAAGACCGCGGGATCATCTCTCCTGAGAAGTTATAAATAATTGTAGGACCTCTGTCTTTATCACAATCTTTGATAGAAATAGATAAATTGGATATTGGAAAACATTAGCAATTGTGCATTCCAAATATTCTGTAAATAACTTCAGTCCAACTAATTTAGTTATAACAAAAACATACAATGTATGCTGTCAAACCTCACAGTTCCATGTCTCCAAGGATCGCAATCTCTTCAAAGATATAGTAGTATATTTTAGTGTAAATTTTTATTCTTGTCTTTTTGTTTTCCTGGGACGTAATAATTTTATACCAAGTAGGAAGCCTAGTCTTGTAATGTCAATATCGAGGGATAATAATAATAATATACGTGTTTTTGTGTGCAGATCAATTTGGCAGCAATCTTATTCAGCAGTTTTTAATACATTGTAAGGGATGACGAGGAAACATGTTATATAGTCACTGAAATACAGTATATATACAACACCGTCTAAGTCTAGTGACAACCCTACAACGTATCTTCCCCATTGGATCTTGTAGCTATCCGGGAAACCGAGCCAAATAAGAATACCATAATGGACTGGGACTGATAAATATTCATACTTCTTTTTACATCGAGTCGCACCATTTTATTGAATACTATCGCAGGGTAGTATAAAATCTTCTGATTTCATCACTTACTGTTCCCATGTTCTTTGTTGCATATCCACAACACTGTAATCTGCTCTTTCAGAGACGACCGATATATCAAATATAAAAAAATATGTAAAAAGAGAGTATATGTGGATATATAAAGAAAGATAACCGCTCTCATACTGTAGCATTTTCCTTATAGTATTGGAATTGTTGTAAGCCATTAGGGTATTGGTGCTCTAGGTATCATTTGTGGCAACACAAAGCGATTTCAAATTCAGCTCATCAAGATGGTCTACTTTTACAGTTATTTTAAGCCTTCTCCGTTAACTTGTGACTGAGCTATAATTTCATGCTATTACTGCTATTTGTGAACAAATCATTAATATCCTTCATTATCCTTGACAAATATTAAAGCAAACGAACGGCGCTTTTATCACTGTTCTTCGTACTTCAACAGTTCACCAAAAATATTCAACTACAGAAAGTATTGCAGAAGCTCAAGACTGAAGATTTCAAAGCTAAACCGCCTGACTGTTCTGGTTACAGTTCTTCATTCAAATAAAGTTCCTCCGGTAATGTCATTACTGGAGATTAAAATAACGTTGAAAACCAACATTCTAGCCAAAGGACCCAAGTACCATGAGCTAAGTAGGTCAGTGAATGCGAAAGATACGTTTAGTTTAAAAAATTCTAAAGTAGCTGAAACATTGACCAGCATTCACGGAAATATGCAGTCGTTCACGGAAATATACAGTTGTTCTAGTAGAAAGGCCCAAATTACATGTAAAACCGTTTTCATCTGCAAGAAATACATCGAAAGTCTGTTGGCAGAAATAGACACGGACACTGCACAACGTAATCAGACCTCTGCTACATCTCTGCCTACGCAGGAGATCGTCGATATCATAGATCAGTTTTGTCATCATTTGGTCTCTCTGCAACAGACAAAGTTTGCATTCTTCCGTCGCTTGACTGGATACGAAAGTTCCTACAGGAATTTCCACAACCAAGGTTACATTGCTGGATCTACCAAGTGCACCAACCAACCCTTCTCTAAACCGTTAACTTTTATACTTACAGCTGTAAAACAGGACCTTGAAAGCTACTAAGACACTAATTATTCAAGAAGTGGCATCAGTTCCATGTGGATTTTGAAGAACACTAAAGATATATTGGAAATACAAAATTACATCAAAGTTCAAAGCAAGAATTTTTTTTTTGCGCCAGACGCGTGTTTCGTTTAGAAAAGACTCATCAGTTACGCTCTTATCCAAAAATATGCAAAGCGAAAATCAATTCAGAAGTTGAAGATCTTATTATCTCAAAATATAATAAAGAAGGGCACCAAAATAAGACTAAGGAAATCCTATGCCTTGGGGTAGAAAAATCTTAGTTTTTTTCAACAGTTTCAAAATATCGAACTGCAAATTTAGATTGAT
>JAOXYH010113286.1:0-10433 GCA_028566455.1 Botula fusca
CTGTGCCTTGATATTAAAGCCAACAATTAAAGTCAAAGACACCAGCGAAGTCCTAGCCAGATTTCAACCCTAACATCTGATAATCATGACTATCGAACATTTATGAAAAAAGTGTCCTATATTTTTTCAGCAACAGCAATCCTTTGAATTTCTTTACGCTGGAATGATTCTACTTCTTTTGATAGCTGTCGGGTAGCAGTCACACATTTATCATTTTCCCCTATAGTTGGCATTCTTATCCACTGTAAGACGAGAACACATTTACTCGTCGTTTAGCTGCCAAAAACAGTCAAATAAACATTACAAAAAGATCACAGGAAGAACAGGAAGATAAACGCAGGAACATGACGACTCAATGTCCAACATTGTGATACAATTATAATCATTGTTCATGATATGCAAACATGTAACATACTTACACATGCTGACAGACGATTATTCCATTTACTATTTAGGCAATTACATACGTATATGCTATGAGACACCTGCTATATATGCTGTTTGGGGAATTACATACTTACAATCCATGAGATAGCTACTACATATGCTATTCAGACAATAACATACTTACAAGATGCATACTTGCCATGAAGCTGTGAGACCGACCACATACATGTGAGACATCTATACTCCATATGATGTTTTGACAATTACATACTAATAATACCGTGTTTAGAAAAGTATTAAATTATCTAAAGTCCAGGGGCAAAGACAAAGCCAAGACAAAGACACACATCTCACGGAACATAACAAAACTGAAACAAAACTAAAAACTAAATAATCATCTCGGACTCCACCAAAAACCTTGAGGATGACCACGTGGACAGGTGAGTAAGCGTCCTCTGCTTCTCTAGAAATACCCATCGAGTTACTTATGTTTTGTCTTAACTAGAAATAGAGGAAAAAGCCTGTAATTATGTGAAAAAGTTGCTACTTATAGTAGAGATGGACACATCGTAACGGTCTACAGATTTACGATCACGGCCATAGAATTTTTGAAGCGATGACTTGAGTCTAGATGGAAAATATCTCTGATCTAGAAGCTTACCAGTCAAAGAGGTTTGCACGATGTAAAAAATCATGAAATGGCCGCATGCTCTAGAATAACGTATGAGCTGTGAAATGTAAACTCCATATGTCGGCGCAGAAGGGTGGCTACTACAGATAAATGGAAAATTTATATTAAACAGGCTTAATTACATACAAATATGATACTACACAAACTTGAAATTATAATCTTTCCCATGAATTCAAGATTTATCTACTTTCTCAAAATTAGCTAGAAGCGAAAATACTTCCCCTTCTCCTACTGAAATTGAAGAGAAAGTGTTTGGCCCTCCTACTGAAATTGAAGAAAAAATGTTTGGCCTAAAAGTTCTAATAAATATTTATTTCATCTTATATTGAGTTTGTTTTTATATCAGATGTATCAAATATATCACATGTAATATACAAGTATCAAAAACATGCCACTGTGAATTTGAAGTTATTTGTACATACGGGGACCTTATACCAGTAGAAAATTCATATGATAATTTTCGATAGTATGTTAGTCTGATTATGCTATATCTCCGTGGTAACGTAAGAGATGTCAGAATGCGCAAAATATATCAATATTATTAGAATTGTGTTATACTTTGATATTTTAGCATTAGTTTGGGCCATATGAGGTCTAAAAGCCCCGGTCCTTTATAATTAAAAACAAATTTAAATAGCTAGACCACATTCCTATGTCAAACCGATGAACGTTCTACACTTGTCATAACCTATTTAATTTTGAGATTTTAGGTTCGTTTTGTTATATCCTACACCCGCTAAAATGTAGGATATAACAAAATGAACAGGGGATATATAGTATTTGGATATCCGTCTGTTATTAATATATACTCTAATATACAACTTAACCTTTGCATTAAATTCGCTGAAATTTTTAAACATTTTCAGTACCTGATAACACTGTAGTTCTTCCACAATTATATAAGAGGAAGGCATTGAATATTTGCAGCACCTCCTAACCTTACCTATATTTGTTATTGAAACTTTCATTAACTATTACAAATATGCATCTAAATTATGTATGCTTTAATGGGGGAGTATCATTTGGTGTGCCTCTGTTACAATAAAATTGGTAATAAAATGTTTACTTTTACCATTGAGTTGATGCCTCTGCTTTTGGAGCTAGTCTCGCAGGTTATCACCAGTCCGGTAGCTAGTATGTCGGTACTGACATGGATATGGTTTTTTTAAGATAATGGTGCACAGATCTCTATTGAGATAGTTACATTAGAAAAAAACAGAAGAGATCTTATTGGCACCAAACCTGAATGGATAAAAGTTTGACTTACTTTTTTGGTCATTTTCGCATTATTAGCTGATCTTCAACAGGTTTGGTTATGTTTTTTCCCAAGGACTAAAGGAAAAAAGTGTCCAGTAGAACATCTGATAGATAACAGTTGGTATCATGAAATGTGTTTTCATAGCAAGCAAGTCTGCTTTATTAAGCAGGGGGTATGCATCGGTATCAATCGCCCCTCCAAGCTAAAATAATTAATTCGTTGAAACTACCAGGGAATCTTAATATCCAATGCTGTTATGCACATTCTACATAATTATATCTAGAACGATTATAGAGTTTAAAAAAAAAACAAAAACAAAAATAAAAAACAAGGCAAAAAAAACAAAACAAAACAAAAAAAAACTAACGTCTTTCTTTCGAACACCTTTCTTTCATCAACTGTAAAAAACCAGGTAACCAATTTAAATGTCCACCAGTTGACTGGAGTTGGCAAGACCAATTTACTGAATAGCTTCAATCTGTTTTTTAAATACCTTCAATCAATTTACAAAACAGACTGACCAACTGCAACAAAAGTATGGGAAAGCTTATTGGATTCGCACGATAAATGCATTAGGTAAAACAGTATTATACACAAAGCGAATATTTCATTGTCTTTTTTCACACCAAAAACCAACACAAAAATTAGCCGATATACTGTACATCAAAGTTTAACATTGGGCCCTACGGAAAATTCCTTTGAAAATCTTGTCAGAAACCACTGTATCAATGAAAATTATATTTTACAGAACTGTTCCTTGGATGTTCCTCTACAAATAAAATGTATTGATTGCCGATCAGAAATCCAATGACGTTTGATTGTCCTCTACATACAGTGTCTTTTACGTTTTGTTTGTGGATCAGAAATTGGAGCAAGGCTGCTCAATTTGTTCAAAGTGAAACAATGGACCCTTTGAGAAATATCTTTGAAAAATCTTTTCATTAGACACCCTTGAGTAAAAAAAAAACATTTGCTGGAGTGTTCCTGGTATAGTTCTCTATAGATATTTGTTTTGTTTTCCAAATCCAAGATAGCCTGGGCCCCACATTGTGTCAATGTTTCATAGTGGTTGCCATAAAAAATTGGACATACATATATATATGCAGTATCTGCCACCATATATGTAAGACATTGTTGTAATTTGGTCAGTTTAGCAAAATCCTGAACGATTTGTCAGAAATATGTTGGTGAAATGGAAAAAAATGTTTGTTCTCTGAAGAAATAAAAACCTTATGCTGTCATTCTGAATACCAGTTGAGCCTCTGGTTTTTTTTAATGTTGGATTCATGTCCACAGATATAAGTAAGACATGCCTTATATCTTTCTATTCTTTTGCATTTACCAGTTAAAGAACCTAATATTTTGGACTTCACAGTGTTCATACAACTTCCTGTTCCAAGAGTAATCTCCCTTTATCATTTTGAAAAAAGGGACTTCACTATGGATCCATTCTGTCCATATTTTGATGATTTGATTTTTGCCAAAATCATCCTTATGAAACAAATTTGTATAATATTTTGTTTCAATTGATGCTCCATAATTGATAATTTTCCAATAAGGGTTATTCCCCATTGTAAAGGAATGTTATAGAATTTTGTTTGCTTGGCCTAGGTGTAAAAACTGCACATAAATGACTGCACATCTAGGTCTGATTATGTAATACTTGTGTAAAACCACATGTATGTTTTTAGACAGCATACACACCCAATTTTAATAGGGTACCAGTCTAAATAAGGGACTATGGACCAGTCTACATCTTTGGTCCATTGTGAAAAGTAGACCTAGTATTTTCTTATTGACGGATTGACAAGTGATTTAGATGAATTTATCATTACGTAGTCCTATTTCAGGTAGGTCGTCAGATTCACTGCTCAAAATCAATATATATGTTATAAAAACTTGTATAGGTGACGAGCTTGGATGAGCAACTTTACATCGTCTCATTTTTTTATCATTATACATGTATGATTTTCTTTTTGTTATCTACATGTAAGAGGCTCATTTAGGGAACTTCTCAAGAAGATGAATTAGAATAGTTGGTTTTACAATTGATTTTTGTCATGTGTTAGATAATTTAGTTATTTAACTGAAGAAAAGGAAATAGTATTTTTAAGTAGAAAAGGGGGAGGGTTCTTTTGTTATATCTAGTTGAATGATATATGAAATAGGTTTTGTGTCATTTAAATAATTATGTAACTAATTCAGTTGTTTTGTTTTCTTTTGTAATGTATTGTCACAAACCTTGTTAGAATTATACAACACTTTTTGTTTTGTATTCTGTTTATTATGTATTGTCACACATCTTTTATTTAAAGGACATTTAAGTATTGAAAAAAAATTTAAAAGTATGTCCTGAAATGGGATTTTAAGGGTAAAGACTTTGTTTTGAAATTTCTTGTTCTTAGCATACAGTATTTTCAGTTTGTCACTTTTGCCCTTTGACAATGTGTAGTTCGTAGATTGTTTTGGCTTTCTATTTAGGTCATTTGGTATATGCTCGCTTTACAAAATAGGTCTTCCAAAGCGTTGTTCCTTAGCATCCCTGACGAGTAATCCTTTTCTGGTATTTAGGAAGATATGCTGCTGTGATGCACACTCCTTAGTGCAAAATGGTTAGGGCTGAGGAAAAAGCAACTGTATTACTTGTAATATCAGAGTTAGGGGAACATACTTTGTGTGTCACCAGTGTTGCCCCACAGTAGCAAGCATATAAGGATCATTGTCTGTCATATTATAGTATCTGCCCTATCATCACTTACACTGAGATGACCAAGTGTGGCTGTTGAAGCCAGCATCATATTGGCCACCAATTCTTTTGAAAAAAACGTTTAAACATGAAGGAAAATTTGACTGATACGCCCTCTTCTTTCTGCGAATAGGCTGCGATTTTGACAGATTATTGAACATAATGAAGGTGTGCACTACTTTTTCATTAAATTTATTAAGGGTAGTTCTTAGCCAAGTGGACTTTGCCAAATTAAGGATATTTGGACACAGAAGACCTATTATTATTTTTTTCTTATGACTTTTGTGACTGTGTTAACAAATAATCCTTATCAGAGTTGGAAAAAACAGAAATTCCGTGATAAAACCAAGAAAGGAATTCTACCATTTTATAATTCAGAATAAAAATGTGCTTGCTTGCTTGCTTTTATTGGATATATTTCATCATAAGGATGGTAACATATAACAGTCAGTTTCAAGTTGCAGATCCTGTTTCAAGGCTTTGTGAAGTGTGTCTAGTATCCACTTTAAATTCATGATATCTTGTTTTCTCGATCATCTCGCTTTCTTTTGCATGGATTTTTTGTTTTATATATTTTGATGGATTTTGCCTTTATTTTCATACATTCTTGCATGTAATAAGTACATATATGTGAATCTTTGTCAGACTAAATCAGGGATCTGGTTTCTGTTGTGCTGGACTTTCCAAATTATTACATATTTAATTCAGACAACTAGCTGGGAGATGTATAAATTTGGACTTGCATCACATGCCACTGGAGAAGTAATTGCTATGTTTAGAAACTAACTAGTAAATTCAGTATTTTGTTCTTGTAACGGAGTTTTGTCCAGCAAAAAAATAAAAAATTGGTATATGAAGGACTTTGACAGGAACCAAATTTTGTGCCTGACAAGAGCAGGTGCCCTTTATACAAAGATTCAGTGTCAATTGTTATTTTATAGCAGGGAATTTATGTGTACCCTTTATTGGCAGTGATTTCCTATACAAAGGTACCTTTTAAGACAGGTTATAGCAGCAGAGTTATCACAAGTTTTGTTATCCCCTCGTAACAAAGTTGCGCAGGGGATATTGTAACGGGACTGTCCATCCGTCAGTCTGTGCCTATAACACTTGTGGACACTACCACTTGTGTTTTTTGGTGGATCTTAACCAAACTTTGCATAGGTATTAACTATAAAGAGAGCAGAAAACCTATTGATTTTCAAGGTCACAGACCAAAGGTCAAGGTCACACAGTCGCGTCACAGATTTCGCCATATGTGATACTTGTGGACACAGTGCAGCTTGTGTTTTTCAGTGGATCCTTACCAAACTTTGCATAGATATTAACTACAAAGAGAGCAGAAAGCCTATTGATTTTCAAGGTGGCAGGTCAAAGGTCAAGGTCACACTGCCATGTCACAGGTTAGGCCATATGTGATACTTGTGGGGCTTGTGTTTTCCAGATGATCTGTACCAAAATTTGCACAGGCCTTAACTATGAAGAGAACCGAAAGCCTGTAGATTTTCAAGACACAGTGCATACCCAGAATTAAGCTAATTTCAATTTTGTGGGGTTGTGAGGGGATGCTCTGCTTTGCAGTGCCCTTGTTTCAGCATGTTTCTGGAATCTCACCTATTGTTTTGTTTGGCCTTAGAGAATTAAGACAAGAAATTCTTTTGACAAGTTGGTGCTTTACTTGTAATTAAATTCATGTAAATAACTGTTACTTTAACATCAGAATAACTGGCAGGCTACATACCGGGTATACATGATATATATAGAGGTTTTGAGTAACTTTTGAATTGTCATCTGTCATATGTCTGCATGGTCTGTCTGTCTGTCTGTAAACACAAGGATATAAATATTATATTCCTTAACCATTAATCAGTTTGGGAAAAGAGAAAATTAAGGGCAAGTTCAGTCAAACCAGATGAAAATTTTAGCAATAAGGCATACAAGGACAAAGTTGAACTATGCAAGAAGGAGATAAGAGAAGTTGAAGAGAGAATAAAAGCTTTAGAGGCTAAGGAAAAAACAGAAAAATTAAAGAAATCCCAGGGAAAAGTTGATAAACTTGTAAAAACTCCCGAAGGTGACCAGGCAGCTGTAGTTGAAAAAGAAAGCACTGCTACTGGTAATGGTAGAGATGAAGACAATGACGTAGAGATAATAGAACCCCCTCCTCCTGAAATTATTGTATTAGATGATGAATCACCAAATGGTTCCAAGGAGGCGATGTCTCCTGATGAACCTGGTAGGCTTCAGATCGTTTTAGAAGATGTATCCCCTGATGTCAACAGAGAGGGTCAAATGGAATTTGACGATGTGTCTCCTGGCAGTCTCCCTAACAGTAGTAGGATGGAGTTGGACAATGTGTCTTCCAACAGTCTGCCTCATAGTAGAAGGACCAGTAAGGAGAATGACATATCATTTGATACCTGTAGGGAAGCTGAAGTCAAAGAGAATGAGATAAAAGAGGGTCAGGATGATAAGGAAGTTGAGGAAGATCAGACGGAGGTTAAATCAGTAGAAAATAATGTGCAGGATGAGAGAGGTAGTCAAGAGGTAGACCTAAATGAGGATATGTATAATGAGGCACTGCAAATTCAGCTTGAGGTCACTGTTGCAGATAGCAAGACACAGGTTAGCTTTAAATTAATGGTAGTTTATGCTAGTTTAAATATGATGCACAGAGAACAAAAGATATTTTTTCTAATCATAATACAAGCTTCACTCATTGCTAAATTATGTTGTTTTATTTTAATCTTACTGTCCTTATTCAAAAGGCTTTGGTGTTTTGTAATAGGTATTGTCCAACCAGTTTGATAAATTGACAAAGGAATTCATCCATTTAAACTGAACAATAGGTATTGTAAGAGCTGAATGTTCAGTTGGGTTCCTTTCCCTTTTACTTGTTTTAACTTTAGCTGATTAAAGAAATTGTGAATTAGAATGCAAAGAAGACTTAATTGTAACTGAATGTACAGGTAAATTGTCATCCAGTTTAAGCTATAGGTAGATGACTGACCACCGTTCTTCAGCTCTTACAATACCTATTGTTCAGTTTAGATGGATGATTTCCTTTGTCAATTTTTCAGACTGGTTGGACAATACCTACTACAAAACACCAAAGCTTTTTGAATAAGGACAGTAATATATATATACACCTTCAGTATGTGGGCTGCAATCATACTGCAATATAAAACAAGCTTGGAAACTGTAGAAGGCCTTATCCTGACAAAGTACATACATTGTATCTTGAATACTAATTTCACACAGAAAATGACTAGACTCAACAAGCCATAATTTTGTGAAAAAGGGAAAATAAGAATCCTGATCATATACTGCCCTCCAACTGTTGACAGTCATAAATAAAAACACTATAGCCTGAAAACTGTTATACACACGTTATCAGGACAGAGCATATTGATATACTGTAAAAGTATTTATATTCGCTGATTCCAATTTTCGTGGAATTCAAATTCTGTACATGTTCGCTGGTACAATTTTTCAAGGTTATAAAGTATTTACTAGTTATCTTTAATTAAGTAAATACGAGCAATTCACTGGTATTATTTTTTGCGAAAAAATCACTTAAGCGAAAATAGTGAAAATTAGAACGCTGCAAAACTTAATACTTTTACAGTATGCTCTATATTGACAGAGGTTTCCTCCAAAGTCAAGTGTCCTATCAAAAGATTTGGCAATTATGCTCGCTATTTATGGTGTGGCCTCCAAATGAAGGTAGACTTTTCAGTTTTGGCAGGTATGCCCTCACTGACAGAATGGCCTCCAAAGGCAGGTGGACTTTCAGGAGATTTGGCAGTCAAAGTATGTTCTCATCTGACAGTGTGCTTTCCAAAGGGTGGTGGTTCTTCAAAAGATTTGTTAGGTATATACTCTCAATTGACAGTGTGGCTTGCAAAGGCAGGTGGGTTTTCTAATGATTTGGCAGGCAACCTCTATATTGATAGTGTAATCCTCCAAAGGCTTTATCAAGATTTGGCAAGTATGTCCTCCTCTACAGAGTGGCCTCCAAAAGATTTGGCAGTTATGCTCTCTATTAATAGACAATTTGACCTCCAAAGGGAGAATGCCTTTCAGAAGATTTGGTAGGTATACTCTATTGACAGTTTGACCTCCAAAGGGAGGATTCCTTTCAGAAGATTTGGTAGGTATGCTCTCTATTGACAGTTTGACCTCCAAAGGGAGGAGGCCTTTCAGAAGATTTGGTAGGTATGCTCTCTATTGACAGTTTGACCTCCAAATGGAGGAGGCCTTTCAGAAGATTTGGTAGGTATGCTTTCTATTAAAATTTGACCTTAAAGACAGGTAGGCTTAAAATTTGGTATGCACTCTACTGACAGTGTAGCCTCTAAAGGGAGGTTGCCTTTCAAAAGTTTGCAGTTATGCTCTCTATTAACAATGTGACCTCCAAAACAAGTTAGGCTTTCAGATTTGACAGGTATGGTCTCTACTGACAAAGTTGTTTCCAAAAGGAGGTGACCTTTCAATAGATTTTGCAGATGTGCTCTTTATTGACAGAGTGACCTCAAAGGCAGATTGCTTTCAAAAGATTTGGCAGATATGTTTTCTATTGATTGTGTGGCCTCCAAGGATGGCATCCTTTCAAAAGATTTGTAAGGTATTCTCACCACTGACAATGTAGCTTCCAAAGGAAGCATGCCTTCAAATGATTTGGAGGTATACTCTCCACTGACAGTGTGGCTTCAAAAAGGAGGTGGCCTTCAAGTTTTTTTGGGGGGTATGCTCTAAATAATCAGTGTGGTCTCCAAATGGAGTTACACTTTTCTTCAGATTTAGTAGGTATGCCCTCATCTGACAATGTGGCCTCCAAAGGGAGGTGGATCTTCAGGAGAAATGGCAGGTGAGGAATGCTCTAAACTGGCAGCATGGCCACTAAAGACAGGTTGCCTTTCAAAACATTTGGCAGGTATGCTCTTCATTTACAGAGGGCCTTCAAAAAGGGATGCCTGTTCAAAAGATTTTCAGCAAATACATGTATACAACGTAATTGTATTTTATGGACCAGTTAAATTAGCATTTTCCACAAAACTTTTCTGTTTAACAAATCTAATGGCAGGGGCATAAAAAAGATATTTAGATATATAACTTTGAAAAGTTTTTCTCATCTACTAAAACATGTGAGAAGTATGACTGATTATTATGTTCTAGAGAAACAAGATTTAATGAAATAAAATAGTGAAACCTCTTTATTCAACAATTTTCTGATTATCCTATCACAGATACTAGCTTTGATAAATATACTCACAAATTCAACTGTTATAAAATGTATTGTATAAGAGCTTTGATAAATATACTCACAAATTCAACTATTATATAAATGT
>JAOXYH010113395.1:0-10427 GCA_028566455.1 Botula fusca
GAAAATAAGCTTCCCTTTAACCCTTCCGCACAAACCACAAAAACAGTGAAAGGGTTGTCAAAAATTCTGAGTGAAACAAGCCTAGAGTATTATACATGCACTGTGTAAAAACAAAATGATGGTGAAATTTTATGTCTATATAGAGTGACAGACAGATATGCATTCTGTTGTGGAGCCTGTTTGACCGATTTAAATATCCAGTAGCACCTAGAGGGAGTGAATTGTTTAACTAGGTATTACCAAGGTTTAAAATTACTGATGACATTTAGATACCATACTGTAGAAGTGGTTGCTTTGCAGACGTATGTGATGGAGTAAGGATGATTTTCAATTTCGGACAGGATTTTATCCAGTTTGCTCTGCACATGAAAAAAAAATTAAACCAATTGTAGAAAAAGAAAAGATGTTATGAAAGACCAGACTCCTGCCAAAATCCAGAAAGAATCTAATTAAAATTTGATAGTGTGTTACTTAACACATACATCTGCAAACTATACATCTGATATATTGTAGTGTACTAGGTTAATATATAGTGTTTTTGTGAAAAAAATTGTCTTCTTGATATGACTGCATAATCCACCGACTTGTATTACAAGAATCATACTAATTGTTTTGCTTTTGATAAAGATAAATAGAGAATACAGATCTCTTCCAAAAACCAGTGATTTTCTAAACCAAGGAAGACTTATTACTATCGTTGACAATGCATGCATTTTCCTGGGTAATGCCTGTGAAGTAGAAATAACTGGGCACACTTTGTTTATTGGATCCTGGATGCTGATATCTTTGAAATTTGGGGGGATATTTTTTTTTCTGAATATGTGTTCTTTAATTGTGCCTTGACTTTGCGTGTATGGTTTAAGTTTCGGTATATGTTTGGAATATCAGATTCAAAATCACTTCTATAGGAACTTTTTGAAGTACTATCCAGATTTATTAACCAAACAGATACACATGATGATGGATACGCACATATATTTGCTTTGATCGCAGCCCAGCATGTCCATCTCTAGTAAAGAAAGCTGTATTTTAGGCTTGAGAAATTGCCTTAGTAACTTCGTGTTTTTGTAAAGATCTCGGATTTTATACTTCCTTGCTGCTTCTTCTGCATATTCAGCTTTCTTGTTGATTCTGTTACGTCTGTCTCATCTTGCAATTTTCTTTACTTCTTTTTCCAAATTTCTGTACTGTTCCATTGTGTTTTCTTTTATGCGTTTGGACGAGCAGCACAATATTTCATTATCTGGAAAACCGTAAGTCAAAAAGACCTATACCTTCGTTATGATCATGGATGACCTTGACTTGGGCCTAAATTACCAAAACCTTCAAGAGATACCTGATCAAATATAATGGGAAAATCATCAGCACGTCGAGACCTATATTTTGTTTTGACGAAAATCATCCGACGTCTCCTTACGAGAAATTTGTGCTGAATCGTTAATTTTCTTAAATTGTTGGACCGTAAAAGGGTTCATCAAAGAAATCCAGAAAATGGTCAGCATATAATAATGACTGAAATCATCCGACAGCCATATGAGTTATTTACCGTGAATTGTTTTTTTTTTAAGTTTTCAAAATCCATAAAAACATAGGTAGTCATATGAATTGGAGAAAATGTTTAGCAGTTTCATTACTAGGACTATTAGCACATAACCTTAACGTGAGCCTTCTTTCTCTCAAATAAAACAGGAAGGTTTCATTTTTATGTAGAAACAGAAAGAATATTAATTTATCCGGGATTATTTCATAGTTAGAGTTAAATGTGTATCCACTGAGATTTACACTTACAGTGTAGGCTGCACATAGTTTGAATGGATTTTTCGGTTCATGCCTATTTCACTTCCATGAATGGCGTGAAAATTAGTACGCAAGTGCAAACGTTACTTTGGACTTCTTAAAACGACATGAAGGCTAACGGGTTATATTTTAAAAAGTCACGCGTCGATAAAAATAATTTCAATACGTTTTTGTCAAAGCACGTGACGAGACAAAAAGCCCTTATCAGATAAATACGTATACGGCAGATCAGCTCGACATATCTTTATAGACGATTTAATGATACAAAGTTATAACTGAGATAAAATAGCTAAGTCAGCTACACATTCCGAAGGCTTTAACTATACACTTACATGTACGACTTTATCGCTTATACTTCAAACTACATGCATGGATATCGGAACTGTAAAAAAAATTATAGCAATAATTATGGGACATGTATGCAGGAACCATAGTAAACACATGATTCTGCAAATCACATTTACAGTTGTATAAATAAGCACACAAATAGACATTTACATATACTATAATACAAAAAAGTACACAATAAAAATTACTATTTATAAAGCATTAGCAAAGAGATGGCACAAATCAGCTACCATAAAACACTACAGTAGAGAAAGTATACTAGTGCAATAAATAAAGCATAATTGAACTGAAAATAAATCTCGATTTCAACCGAGAAAACAGTAATTTTTACACATTTTCCGCTAAGGATCCTATGTTAAACTATGTCCGCTGATAGTGGCCATCTTAGATGGAGTTCAAGGTCAATGAAAGCGGACCACTCAAACGCTACCCATGCCATGTTTCCTAAAATACGTTGGCTTGCAGATTTCTTACGGATGATCCTAAGATGGTGCACTACCTTTGTGCAAGTTTTGTTGAAACCCAACAATCCATGTAGGAGGAGATGTGCTTATGAGGTTTTCCCATTTCCTAACTGAAGAAGATGGCAAATTCCATGTTTTATGATGGACAAAATTATTTTTCTTCATGCACATTCTCAGATAGTATACTGTCTTTGTTCAAAGTTTTGCTAAAATCCACCGATCCATGTAGGAGGGATTTGCTCACAAGTTTTCCCATTTCCTGGCTGAAAAATAGCAAAGTCCAATTTTTTTCGGCAAAAATAAGATATACAGGAATTATTTTTCTTTGTATACATCCTTAGATGGTACACTATCTTTCTGCAAAGTTTTTTTTATAGAAATCGACCAATCCATGTAGAAGGAGATGTGCTTTTGAGGATTTTCCCACTTCATAACTGAAAGAGACGGAGAAATCCATGTTTTTCAGCAAAAATATAATGGACAGAAATTATTTTTCTTCATGCACATCTTACAATGGTATACTGTCTTTGTGTCAAAATCTATACCAATCCTTGTAGGAGGAGATGCGCTTACTAGGTCTATGGACAGACAGGCGGACAAAGATGGCAAAGTCCGTATTTTTTAGCTAAAATGGGATGGAGAGAAATTATTTTTCTTTATGCACATTCTCAGTTAGTATATTGTCTAAAGTTTTGTTAAAATCCACCAATCCATGCAGGGGGAGATTCGCTTACAAGGTTTTTCCAATTTCCTGGCTGAGAAATAGCAAAGTCCAATTTTTTTCGGCAAAAATATACATGTATATACATCTGTTTAAAGTGTGGAAAGATCTTTTTCATGACCCTTTAACCAACGATCATGTCAAAACAACATTGACTATTGTTTACCTTGCAATCATTATATACTTACTATAATCTTTCATGGTCACATATTAGCTCTCTTTGAGATATGTTTGAAATATGAAATGTCTTTATTTGTGTTGTTTCAACTTATTTGACTCACTGTTTTGAAATTAAAAAATTTATATAACTTCCCGTGCTATCTTTCTATCTTTAGGAGTATTGAAATGTTAATTATCGTTTTCTGTTTTTTTTTCTAACTTCGAAATGAAAGTCTAATAATCTGGCAATTACGCCATGTTGAAAGTTTAAATGACAGATTTTTGAACAAATGGGCAAATCTATATTAAATAACAGAGAAAAGTATTCGTACAATTAATGTATCTGCACATGCAAACACATAGACAACCACACACTTTTGTACCGTTAAAATCCGTGAACAAGCCGCCTCATCTGAAATGTTCTTTGCTTGATTTACGGATTGTACATGTACATGTATCACTGAAAGCGTTACTTTGATATATGAAAGAATTGCAAATTGAAACTGACAATAGTGAGAAGTGCAATTAATGAAATCGAAACGGGCACTGAGGTCACAAAACATTTTTCAGAATAAACGACGTTTGCCAAATTACTTATGGTGTACGCATCTGCATTTCATACTGTATTAAGAATGAAAATCAAAAACGAGTATGTTTTCCATCTTTGACTAAAACATTGTAAATGTTCGACACATATTGTAGAAGTCCTCTGAACTGCTATTAAAAAAAACTTTCGAAATTTAATCATGCCCAACTATTCGAATTAACTAAAAGTCCAGTTTATATCCGATTGACATGTACATTTTATTAAGTCTAAAACCCTTTTAATTGCTCCCCAACATGTTAAAACCAATATTTTTATCCTATGTAAAGGATTTTGACAATGCCACGTCAATCATTCGATCTCGGGTTTTATTGACCATACTTTGAAAAGTAATGTAATACTTTATCAAAAAATCCGTAATCAATATGGTACATTTGGAAAGAAAACATTTCTACTGGCGAATAATGATTGGCATTTAAACTTTTGAGAGGGTTGGTCTTCTGTTCTTTAATGTGACAAACTAAAACCCTTAGTATACATTCAAAAGAAATTTATAGGAGTAAATATACATATAAAAATATTCAGTATTTGCGGGAAATCTAAGTGCATAACAAGAACTATCTTTCGTGCATTCGGTGATCAGTAAGAGGATTACATTGTATAAGCTGACTTATAATTGATTGGAAACAAATAGGTCCGGATGCTGAAGATGAACAGGCTGTAAGTGATTACAGAATCGCTGTTTTGTGCAGTGGTCAAACGTAACCTGTAAGAGGAAGTTAAAGCGACGTCGTGAAGATGAAAAATTCACTGCTTCTGAATAACTTTTTCCATGAACGACCTACGACCGCCATTTCCAAAAGAGAAACTGTGAAAGGACCAATACAGTCTTTACATTTAGATCTCTCTGCTTCTAGGCAATCATCAGAATTTCAGTCATCACGTGATTTATCCTCTAGACTTACCAACAGATTGAAATCAAAACTTTTACAGGATAGTGCAAGTTCCCAGGTGTTGGACTCTGATGAAGATGTGTCTGTTTCTGATCTCGAAGATGACTATGTCGACAGCAGATTCGGAAATAAAGCAAACAATTACTGGGCCAATCTGGACGATTCTATCAAAAGGATAAACGACGATAGTGATAAACTGGCTCTAAAGCCACGCCCTAACTTTAAATCAAGTGCTGTATTTAAGGATGTAATGCACGACATGTCGGGCAATGTGGAATATGGGGTTTCTAAAGGTTACACTTTGTTGAAGGAAAAAGTAGGCCGACTTACAAATGTCACTTCAATAACTGCAATGGCTTTATCTCAGGCATCAAAAACGAATGAAGAAGACGAGGATGAGAAATCAAAAAATTCCAGTGACAACGAAGATGAAATACAGGAGACTATAGACAGGGAAAAGAGAGAGAAGGAACTAGTGTCATCTGTTGTTGGTGCCAAACGAGCTTGGCGAGTCTTGAAAACCCACGTAAAAGAGACTGCAGTAGAAAACCGAACAACAGCTGTTAAGATGAATTGGGAAGCACTGAGGCATCATGTATCTGCAATTTCTGATCTTGACCGTGCCAGACAGGATTTGTATGAACGGTACGGGTTTCTACCGACTGTTCAAGAAGATGGAACTAAAGTATGTAGAAATGTTATGTGGTTAAATCGGACACGTGCTCATATAATTCAAAATGAAACAGATAAAATTTTGAGAGGCAAAGTTAGAGCCCAAAGTGCAAGGCCTTTCACTGCTCAGAATTATGAACGTAATCGAACTTTTTCCGGAAATAGTCAAAATACTCGCTCGAAACGACCGGTGTCTTGTGATTTATCAAACGGTGTTTCTCACCTTCGGTTGCGTCCGTCGTCAGAAAAACAGGCAAGGAACCGTTTACGTCCTACGTCCGTTAAACCAAAGAAGATTTTGTGACACGACAACAGTTATTAGTTATTACATTATAACGAAGCTACTGCAATATTTTTATATTTTACATATGTTTTAGAATGAAGTTTTTATGTTTAAAAGTCTCGGTAGTCAGCTGTACGTGTACATTCTTTTAATTTGTAGATAATATCTGACCTTATGTAATCTTATGCATAATTTTTATATGAACCAATGAAAGATAGTTCTTATGTCTAATAGTGCACTAATTAACATTATTTAAAATCTATTAATGAATGACCTGTAATTAATAAGAGGACCAAAAAAGACGACGATAATGATCCGATGACTTATTATGACTTCATGACGTTACTAACAGTAATTAAGCTCGTTATCTGTATTGAAACCAACACCATTTCGATCATAATCAGAAAAGATAGATTGGAAATAAAGTTATTAATAGTTTGATACTTTAGAAAAACAAAAAAGTTATCTCACGGCTACATCTTGAATTATGTTAGAATCAAAAGTTGGCAGCCGTTCATACTGTGAAGAAATGCGAAATTGTTTATCATGGCTTTGGAGTTTTTTTTTTACTATTACGGGTAAATAACAATAACATTGTAATGTTTACCTGCCCATGTTTAAATCTTCGACGTTTGTACAATATAGATGTCTTCTTTTTGTTTCATCAATCGGAACCTTTTGTGTTTCTTGTAACTTAAGGATAAAACTAATAATAAACTAACTGAAAGAACAAGATGTCATCTGCCAACTCTTTTGTTTGATGTTGTTTTAGCCAAACCATACAAGCATAAAAGAAACTTTTTTTTTCAATATTTTTGCTTGAAATTTCCAGTAGATTTAGGAATCTCACGTAAGATTGCCAAACTTTTTTTTAGAGATATACGAACTATTAATTTATACACCGTAAATGGTGATATTAAAATTACTTTATTTTGTATTACAAAATACTGTGTGTTCCAGCTGGATAGTTATAATATACTGTAATACATGTAGTATGTGTTTACTGAAAATGGTTTAAACATTACTTTTCACAGTTTGTATAATTGACAATTCGTGGGCTATTACATAAAATTATGACTATTTCATTCTTGTCCTTCAGATAAAATCCAAATAATTTATGTCACCTCCAAAACTGATTTTTAATTTACCGAAGAATTTAAAAAATACCATACCAATAAATGAGGGCTACCAATTAAGGAATAACTCAAGTCTAATTCGTGTCATGTTAAGCTATCCAGTGAATCCGTAGTCGATAAATGTGCATGATCTAGAGTTTATTGATATGAATTGTCACCAAGCAAAAGTTGGTGACATTTTAAACTAGTTACTGATCACGGAACAAAATTTAAGTTGAAATGGGATTGAGTTTTAATTAAAATTTGCAACCTATTTAGTCCAGTTTTTTATTTGTTTTGTATCACTGGAAACCTGCCTACCCTGAACTGAATTAAATACTATATTTGACAAGTGGAACGATTTTCTCTGTTTCAATGACACTTTCAGGGTACTTGTGATTTAAACATCTAGTATAAAAGATTCAATAATGTTATATCTCTGATACTTTATATTTTATAGATAAAACTGTGTAATTATCTGTATTGTGTTTAACTAGTAACGTGCAATTCCGTACAAGGTAAAATGAGGACTTAGACGTCTACTGATACATAGAGTATGAAATTATAATAAACCAATCTTATTCACAAACATGCAGAATATTGTATCAAAAATGTCAATGTTGAGTTTATTAATCCTTTCAGAATGGAGAGAGATAAAGTGGTATTATAGAATTATAAAGCCATTATAATCTGACCTTCCTAGGATTATCTCTAACCTGAAGAATAAAGACAAACCAATAATGTCCTTGTATACTATTCAGTGCTGTTTTTATTACCGAAAGTTAATTTCGTTCAAATAATTCTCTCACTGGTGTTATTAGTATATTATACTATATCTGTAGAAAATCGTTCAACGTTTTTACAAACCAAAAGACACTTCAAAGTCCCTATATATCAAAACCTTCCTATTCACCCTAGATTTTTTTTTCAATGATATGAAGGTCTATTGATATTTTATTGTGAAAACATTAGAATTGAATCAATAAAGATTTTGTCAGTAACTGCTTCTTACAGTAATGGTTCGATAATGGTACTTACAAGTAAAAACAACATAAAAAGTTGGATGTAATTGATCTGACGACAGTTCAAAGTTGACCATGTATTTTACTAGACATTCGGTTATTTCTAATGTTGAAAAAATATGATTATATTGCATTAAATTAAAAAGTGTAAGAATGAAGTACAAATGTAGGCTTTGTTTTTCTATTATGCCTAAGCAAATATTTGTGGTCGATTTTTGATATCCTTAATGTCTTAGAACAATATAAATACACGTGGTCATTTCGCGTCCTTTGTTATGAAATTTATTACAAACTTACAGAAAATATTTGCTTAGGTTAACATGTTGTCCAGTCGCTAGGATAAATCCTGACCGCTTCTGTTCAGGGCCTGCAATATTTTCAGTGTTAATATTCTCATGTAAGGCTGCATTACATTTGCACACTTTTTGCAATTAAGAGGTATAGCATTTGCGCATATTTTATTATTACAACTGCGCACCTTTTTTGGTTACATCTGCGCACCAAATCTGCATTACAACTGACAAATGTACGCGAATTACTATAAAATTCAGCAAAAACTAAATGACATATAACAAATTAACAGTTTATTGATCTGCTACCATAATGTTTCCCCTGGACACTGCTACTTAATAATATATATATATATATACTATATATCACATTTTTTCGTTTGAAATAAAGAATACCAAAATCGAAGGTGAATTCTTTTATGTTCTTGCACACGAAAAACCAATAAATGGTGATTCAGCATTTAGTCCACCTACAAGTTAATACCGACAGAACAGTTTTTTCTCATAAAAGTGTTAGAAGAAACAATGTATACTATAACAGTACCTATACCGAGTTGCACATCGGCCATAAATATACGAATAAGCACGTTTATCATCATATTAGTGTCAATATCAAGATTAAAAAAACAAATACCCATTGAAACGGGAAAGACCTTAAATATATATCCCAGTTTAAGATTATGTTGTAACTGTTGACCTCATCTTGACCAAGAGGTAAACAATGGTCACTTTACATAGATCATTGACGTTTGTTTTTGTCTGCAAAAGACACTATATCGACTGTCTGATTAAGGAGATGGGCATTGACAATTCACTCGACAACCCCACGTATACACCTACTACCATACCAAGGGAGGACATCATCAATAATCACATATCTGTGAAGTCTTCATTTGGTGTGACTGTGTCCTATGACAACAAAAACCACCGTTCCATTTATTGGATTCCTAAACTTTATAAGAGTCCATAGAAACAGAGGTTTATCGCTGGGTCTGCCAAGTGCACACAAAGTCACTTCCGAAACCCCTAACTTCCTTACATACAGCAGTCAAGGATGACCTCAAAAGTTACTGTGACAAAACCCACTCAACAAGTGGGGTGGATCAGATGTGAATTCTAAAAAATTCTAACGACTTGCCTGAATATCTGTCCTATAGTAGCCTTACACATTGCAGTCGTATCAAAACTTTTGATTTCTCCACTCTATACACTACTATTCCACATAATAAACTAAAATATGTTACCCGTGATTTCATTCACCAATGTTTCTGGACTAAAAAATGTACACAACGGTATGCCTATTTGGTGCTAGCTAAAGAAAAGGCAAAAAGAACCATACTGATTCTACCAAAAAGTACTCTCAGATTGATGTTGTTAGCATGCTGGAATTTCTTATCGACAATATTTTGTTGAGTTTGGAGGACATTTTGTCAACAAACAATTGGCATTCCAATCGGAACGAATTGTGCGCCGCTTTTGGCTGATCCCTTCTTGTATTCTTATGAAACGAAGTTCATACAAGGGCTACCACAGAGAAAAGAGAAGAAGCTAACCCAGTCCTTTAATTTTAGCTTCCACTATATTGATGATGTACTTTCTCTTAATAATCCTAACTTTAAGAATAACCTTCATCAAATCAATCCATGTGAGCTTAAATTAAAGAAACCACTGACACACTCGCTTCTGCTTCATACCTAGACTTATACTTGTATACAGACAACAATTGACGATTAAAATCTAGACTTTATAACAAACGTGATGACTTTAACTTTTCAATTGTGAAATTCCCTTGCTGAGTAGTAATATACCTTCGTCCCCGGCGTATGGTGTCTACATTTCACAGTTGATACGATACTGTCGTGCCTACGATTCTTACAGTGACTTTCTAATCAGAGCCAATCTACTGTCACAAACACTACTTAGTCAGGGTTATGTTTAGCCTGTGTTATTATTGTCAGTCCAGAAATTCTATGGTCGTCATCATGATTTGGTAGATCGATATGATGTTTCTATCTCACAACTGCGACATGATATCTTCTGTTAGATTTCTCGTCATACC
>JAOXYH010113614.1:0-10425 GCA_028566455.1 Botula fusca
AGACACTCCAGATTATTTTTGTTCCTTTTAAGTCACAATTATATAATCGACAGATGCAATTTTATTAAATATGGATTTTAAATATGGACGTTTACTCTGTTAAACGTTAATACTACAACAAATAAACATGGTAGATCACGTTTTCTTACTTTTTTATATTACTCTTTAAAACGTACACTTTCATTCTTCTCGGTATTGTCTGTATGCTTTGCTCTGTCGAAAGCGTCTGTTTGTTTACATTTTCCCTGTTGCAACCTTTTTGAAATCTTGGACAATCAGTTAAAATCCGGACAAATCATCGTTAAAAATAATGCTCTTCCAGGACAACGATACCAACGGTGGTATTGTTTATACATCAATGTATAGTTAATAAAGAATAAACAAATAAATGTGATATATTTTTTTCTGATTTTTGTTTATTTCTTATTATTATTATTATTTTGTTCAAACCCGGTTGCAAACGGATTTCTTAACATTTTGCTTCTACAAATTTAAAACTCAAAAGTGAAAAATATTGTGTAATCTATTTATGGTGAGTGTGGCAAGGCACTTCATTGGATTATGCGCATTTTTTCCGGAGATTCACTGATATATAACCTGGGACCAATTCACTAACTAATCAAATAAAAGTCCCAAGTTTGTGATTGACTTGGTCCAGGTAATATATCAGTGAAACTCCGTATAATCCAATTAATTGCCTTGCCACACTCATCATAAATAGGTTACACAATACATTGGAAACACCGAAGTTATGAAATGAACGCTTAATTTAGGCAAAAAATGTGTAAAGTTCAAGAATTCAAAAATTTTCTGTGACGAAAAGATGTAGAATGTATCTTCCCAACACATATTTCAATAACCAAAAACATATCAGAGCTTACATCTCAAGTATGGGGATACGTTCTACCGCTCCATACAACACTAGAGACAAAGTCTGTGTATAATATTTATAAACTTTATAAAAATCAAGATTACAAAAGAATTCTGTGATGAAAAGATATAGATAGAAAGAATGTGGGATATGAGCCGGAAAGACAACAAATCACATCTTATATAGAATTTCAAAATGTAGTGTACTAATATCAGGGTAAATTTATCTGCGTGAGAAGTGTTTTCCCGAATTAACCAGTGTCAGACACGCTAATGGCCAAATTCTTGTAAGGCATGATCAATTTTAGTAAGTCATAGTTAATTAACAATACATTGAAAAAAGCCAAAGGTATGAAATGAACGCTAAAGTAGGCCAAAAATGTATAGAGTTCAAGATTTTAAAAAAAATTCTGTGATGAAAATATATAGAATATATCTTCCCAAAACATATTCCAATACCTCAAAAACTATAAGAGCACGGGGAATTAAAGGTCACTAATAAACAAAACAAAAAGTACAGATGCAAGATTGTCTGCTTGATGCACTCCTTTTTCAACAGAAAATCATTTTATATATAGTTCACTGATCTAGACACAACTAATTACTTGCATCAGTATACAGGTTCTTGATAACTTTGTGTAATATATCCTTAATTTTGTATGACCAGCGGCTGTGTTACGAAAAGACGACGGGCCGAGACACAGTGTCCTCTGCTGCTTGTGTAAATGTCATCTGATTACTGATATGTCGTGGTTGACAACATGCAGATAATGGACAGGCCCCAAAAGTCTCTTGTGGCTGTTGTAAATCTCATCTGATAGCTATTATGATAGAATTGACCATCACAGTCAAAAGACCAAAAACCGTAAAGTCCCATGATACTTATGTAAAAGTTATCTCCCGTTGTATCTGGAATCTTCTGCTGTAACAGTAATTGAGATAATTTTCAACTGGAACAGAACTTTTTCATATTTACACCACAATTTTCTATGATTTTCTGTTTATCCATTTAAGTCAAAATTTTCTTCACTGGAAAAAGCTGTTATTTTAAAAGTTGGACGTCCTACGACTTCTGAGCTAACGAAAAAGTATATGATTAATTTTTCATTTGTCACATCTCAATCGAACACCAATGAATACAATCAATCCGCATTAAGAATGGAGTTTGCGTTCACATGTTTATCGACTGGCACTTTCTTACTGTAGATAAATCACGCCCATTTCAATTATCGAACAATGCCAGTAAGGCCGCAGTGGGCGTGACTTTTCTACGATAAGCCATCAGGTGAAGGCGACGGTCACGCTTACTGTCATTGTTAGGTAATTGAGGTGGGGGTGAACGTCCCAGGCGATCGAGAGGTGAAAGCAAACTCAATACTTAATGCGAATTGATAGTCCAAAATATAGTTCCCACTATCTGGTTTTGAAAATGCTCTTTTGACTATACTTTGCAACAGATTTTTATTATAAATGTATAAATTTGAATAAATAAGATTTTTTTAAAATATAAAGTCTGAAATGCTGTTTGACTTTTAATTCTTCTATACCTGTAAGTGTGTAAATCAGTCAGGTGCCAAAATATTGCGGAGATCATAACTGCGTGAGAAGCTCGATAGTAGAGTGTGGATCTAGTCTCGCTTACACATCATCCTTGATCATCTGACTGACTGACAGATTTGAACAAGAGTCATCATATGAAATATGCTTTTATAAGATGCAGTAATGGTCCAATACAGCTGTGTACTGTGTCAATAAATAATATATAGAACATACCAAACCACTACCCAAGCTCGCATTACAATAGGCAATAGAAGATAATGTGAATAAACAAAACAACGAACATGGCTAACAACAATCAAACAACACAACATAGGAAACTAAAAATAGGAAATGAGAACACGAACCCCACCGTAAACCGGAGCGAACTCAGATGCTGTGGAAGGATAAGCAGTTCCTGCTCAACATGTTGCACATCTTGTCAAATCCATACAAAAACTAGGACGAGGGTAACGAATACTAATTTTTTAATGCATTTAGCTTCATTCGAGTGCGAGTGAAGAAGAATCTTATTTCGATATATTTTTTTCCTTAAAGAATTTCTACTACAATGAACTGGTGTAACGGTGCTAGCATGTCATTTGCCTTTTTACAGGGTGACAGAAATTTTGCGTCGAAAATAATAGTCCACACATACATTAATGAAGTACTTGATGAAATGTCAACATCTTTTACTTCTTCTTTGCCTGAGTGTGCACTACAACATACATTTTTCGGATGTATTTTTAGCCAAACAGTGTTGCTTGATGTTGTGCATTGTTTAGACTACGATTAAATACTGTAAACCAACTTTTATTCGCGATCGATTTATTTTCGCTAATTTCGCGAATGGAAAATTTTCGCGAAAATTAACCGCCCCGAACCTAATTTTATAACTTGTCTATCACACGAGATAATCTTCAATTCGCAAATTTAAGTCGTAGTGAAAGTGCAAATTTGCATCAAATCGCGAATAAATAAGTCGCGAAAATAAGTTGGTTTACAGAATTTACTGCTGTAACTGAGAATTATATACTCAATAATTTTAAATCAGGGAATTCAAGACTCTTGTGTAAAGATGAAAAGCTTTGTGTGGTCATTCATTGAAAACTACATTGACATCATTAATTTATTTAAAGAGGTAAAGAGATTTCCAATAATTTTGTGTCCTGTAAATAAGGCTGACTTTTTCATCTAGTTCTAAAGTTTTCATAGCCTCTTTATTGCTGTCAAATCAATCAAAACTACGTCATCAATTTTCGTTTCATTTTATTGCTGATATCTGATGGTTCCTTATTATACATGCATATTGCACCAATTGATGCAAAATTTATTGCAAAATTAAATTTCATCACGATCCCAAACTGCCAAATCCTTGAGGAACTGATATTCAGGTTTTAAGAAATCTCCGAAAATAGTGGCTCTTACAATGCCCTCGGCTGCAGCGTATGGGTCAATATGCGATGACGGTCGCCTGTCTTCAAAATAACCACAACCTCTCGAGCTTACCAATGGCGGGATTCTGATCGTTGTTAACTCCTTTTTACCAGTATGTACGACGAAGTCGTCTAATCTTGGATGCCAGCGTCCAGATACATTTAACAATCTCTCCTTGTTTTCCCCTTTAGGCGTGGGGTCATACAAGTGTAGTAAGGGTTCCTGGTCAGATTTTGATAACATGTTTATAGCATGTTTGATGAATCTGTAATTTATGATAGAATGATAATAAAAAAAATTAGTATCATATTCAAGTTTAACATAATTACATTCAAAATTGCATTTAAGAGTTATCTTGGTGCTGCACCAAAACTGACCATTCAAGAGCGGTGTCCTTTATTCCGGTTGAAATATGGAGGATCTGTAAAATGTGACCTTTTAATAGGGATGACTACTAAGACAGGTGTGACTGAATTCCATTTTTTATTATCAAAAATTTTTTCATTATTTTGAGCATATTATAAAATTGTACTCCTATATCAGCACTGCAGTAGTTCGTTGTAGCGTGCGTTGTATTAAGCATTTAGTTCGCATGTAAACTGAGATAAAATATTTGCCTTCTCTCAGAAATCAATAATGATCATTTTCCTTAATACAGGTTGTCTCTTGAGCAGGTTTGAAAAAAAGAAAACGAAAATATTTAGAAACAGTAGTATATAGGAACCATTGACGTCGCAAGTTTAGGCGCCATTGACGTACCAGAAATGACGTTATATATCATGTGCAGACAACCGACAGCAAATGGGTTATGCGCATGCGTCGCGGCTACCATCACAACGGAACCGAAATAACGTGACCTAAATTTTGGACTGCGCATGCATGATTGGAAGTTCTGTCTAATAATCTAGTTGAATGATGGTATCAAGCAAGCGCGACCGGAAGTTGGGATCTAAGAGCGATCACCCTTCCCGTGGTTTTCTTTTTGTACTTACTCGGCCTGCTTTTTTCGGAAATTCTTGGTCTTTTTTGTTGATATCTAACACTCCCGAAGAAATCCGAAGGGACTTTTCTCGCCATTTTTGGAAGCCCTCGTTCTTTATTGTTGATGTTTATGTATATATCCAAAAGGTCACAAATGGACTATTTACCGCATTTCCACATTTATCTCCACTCTATGTATTTGGCTTCATTTTCCAATAGTCGCTCTTTTTATTTGAAGTTGGCCTTCGTTGTGGTTCGGTTTTTGTCATTGCATGCGTCATTGCAGTACTGAGAAGAGGTAATTTACTCTCTATTCTTACAGAGTCGTCTCCTTTTTTCTTCTTTTTGGCTTGATTTTTTATCATTAACCAGACGACGGTACTTTATTTTATGTCCGGGTTCGTGGTGGCCCGCTTTCTTATATTGCTACTTCGGGCGTTTGTCATAGGAGTGCTTAGGGGAGGTAACTTTCCCGTCATTTTTACCTCCAATCTCTATTTTTCTTCTTTTCAGTCTTAATGCGTGTTGTTTGGTCAGTTAATAGTGCTCTTTTGCATGATCGCATAACTTGAATGAATATTATTATTATTAACGATACATCTGCTTTTCAAATTTCAACAAAATCGGGCTTAAAATGAAGCAAATTAGGCATAAAAGTAAGCAAAACCCGTTTCCTATGAAAACAAACTCTTTAAATGTAATTATTTTGATATATATGATAAGCAGTGTTTTCTTTTCACTTGGTACCCAAAAAGAATCCTTTGCTACCTTTTCATCTGCTATGTATTTGCTGTTACCTATTTACATACCATTGCAAATATTAGCTTTTCAGTAAATTTTAGCGGTAATGTGTGATATATCATTTGCATAATTGAAGAACACCACAGTCAGCCTTGCTTGAAAGCTATTACCTTAACAATATAAAAAATGGCCATAACAGTACGCCAAATAAATTTAACTGCTCCTTTTATCTGATGACATACTGTAGCTAAAACTGATATATTTTGTACAACCGAGTTCATATCCTGTACTGACATGTTTGTTCTTGTATACAGTTTTTCCTTTTGAGCTGATGACATACTGTAGCTAAAACTGATATAGTTTGTACAACCGAGTTCATATTCTGTACTGACATGTTTGTGCTTGTATACAGATTTTTCTTTTGAGCTGATGACATACTGTAACTGATATAGTTTCTACAATCGAGTTCTTATCCTGTGCTGACATGTTTGTGCTTGTGTAAAGTTGTGCAGCTGATGTGACATGCTTTACCCAGAATTATTGTTGCAAGGTTAAATTTAGCAGAACAGGAAGACTAATATATCAGTTAAGACCTCTAGCCACTTGTAATTTCGTGCGTAGGTCATTGCAGTGCGAAGGGGAGGTTATTTTTCACAATTTTAGAGTTGTCTCCCCTTTCCGTGCTTTTATTCTCTTTTCTGTCTTGATGTGGGGTGCTTGGTTACATTTTTGTACTTTATTTTATATTCCCCTCTCAAGGTTGACCGTCAGCTGAGGTCCCAGTCAAGAGCAGTCGTCATTGAAGTATTCAGAGGAGATAATCTCCCGCTTTTTCTGGGCTACCTCCTTTTTTTCTGGTATTTGTTTTGGTTCTTGGATATCAGTGTTTGGTCACCCAGTGGTCATCTCTGTTAAGCCTACACCACCTTTAACCGTTGACTTGGATCTTTGGCAGGCGAATCAATCATTGGAGCATTCAGGGGAGATAATTTCTGCTTCTACTGGATCCTTGATAATCAATGTTTGGACACCAAATCCCCTTCTGTATTTTATCAACTACCAACTGTTTCTGTCATCTTGGATCTTGTCACGCGTATGCGTCAAATACGGGCTTAAGGGCGATCATTTTCCGCCCTTTTGTGGTATTTGGTCTTCGTAATCCTTCATTCTTACGGTTTGGTCATTCTGTGCTTATCTATATTATGTTTGTATTGTCTCTTTATCAACCGCCCATGTGTTCAGGGATGTAATTCTTTTCGACACTTTCTTTTCGGTCTTTTTATCTTATTTGCATCCTCTAAGGTGGTAATTCCCTTTTCTATATACATTTTATTTTGGCCCTTTATTTATGCTTAATTTTTTTACCTGATTGTTTTCCATCGACACTGATCGCTTCACTGCTAGGGATATCCTGAATCCCTTAAGTTCTCTCCATGCTGTCCATCTAAATCAGACTTCCTCGAGCAGCAGCAGCAGCAGCAAATACCCTTACTGGAGCAGCAGCAGCAGTAGCAGCAGCAATAACCGCCGCTGCAACAGCTACCGCCTCCGCCGCAGCCAATACGCTCGTTTGAGCAGCAGCACCATCAATCACCCTTCTTCGAGCAGCAGCAGCAGCAATTACATTTTCTCGAGCAGTGACAGCGGTATTTGCTGGTGTACCTTTATGTGTTTTTTCTTGGTTGTGTACCGTCAGTTCGACTTGTTTTCTTCATTCGCTGTATGACTGTCAATCTGTCTTTATTTTGTAGGTATTTATGTCACTTCAGTCTCTAAGTTTCCATGGTTGCTTTACAGATTTCCTGATTATCATGTCTTTAGTTGTCAATCTTTCATGATGGCTTAGTACTTTACCTGTTTGTGTTCATTTAGTTTCCCAGTGTTCTTTTCATATTCTGGTTTCTTCAGTATTATTTTGCTGAATCTATTTTAATAGTTACCCACAAAGGGTTTGGTTCATTTCTGATTATGTTCCATCAGTGTTTTGATGAGATCCTTCGCTTGTGTCTAATTCTTTACCTTGTGGTATTTAACACCTGTTTGGGTTCATTCTCTGGTTTTGTTCCTTCACATTTCGTGGCAGTTTCCTCCTCTTCCTCCTCGGTGGTCCATTCTCTCGTGCGGTTTCCTTTGTGATTGTTTGCTTTCCCTGGTTGTATTAATTCAGCTTTGTTTCGTTTCTTCGTATGTTTTGTCTCAGTCAGTTATGCTGGTTATTTGCAAAAGAAAAAGTTTGTGTCATTTTAATATCCTACCCCTTTTCTTGCCTCTGGTCTTTTTTGTTTTTTGTTTTGTTATATGTGTTTGTTCGCAAAATTGCCATCTGTATATCGTCTGCATCCATACATGTCTGCCATCTTAGAACTCTGTCACGTGTATGCGTCTTGCATGTGCTGAAGGAGCTCTGGTTTGTCCTTTTTCCAATCTTAATATATGCTCATTAGTCAGTCGATGGTTGTTTCATTTCTTTGTTGTAGTGATCCGCTTCCGAAATTGTCGTGTCGACATTGGACGGCTCAGGGAAGGCAACTTTCTTGTTATATTTCGGAGTTGTCGCCCTTTGTTCTGCGTCCGTAGTGGTCTGCTTTCTTGGAACTTGGTCACATGCATCGGTCATTGGAGTACTCAGGGGAGATCATTTCCCGTCTTATTTTGAGTTACCGGTATCTTCCCTCTTCTGGTATTTGATTGTTTCGTTCTTGGTAATATGTGTTTGGTTACCCATTTCCATTAATGTTTGCCTACATCTTCCATTGACCGACGTCTCGATCTAGTCATGCATAAGCGTCAAATGCAGGCTTACGGGTGATCATTTCTCGCCGTTTTTCTGGAATTTGGTCTTAGTTATCTTTGGTAAACAGTGTTTCGGCACCACATAGCCTTCTGAATTTTATCTTTATTGTATCTGGCACCAATATGCATGACTGCAGTGCTCAGCAGAAGTAATATTCGTTACGCGCATGCTTCATGGTTTCTGTTGAAGTAGTTTTCCTCTATTTTTCTGACATTTGTTTCTTGGTCAATAAGTTACTCTTAACATCATGTGTGCATTGGATCTTGACAACTGCATGCATCACCTACAGTGCTCAGTAGGTGAGGTAATTTCCATCAATTATCACTGATTTGGTCCCTTTAGTTGTTGTAATGGTAGTGGCTTGGTAGTAGTTGTAGTTTTGGTGGTGTAGGCGTCGGTGGTGTTAGTTGTGGTTGTGTTGTGGTGGTGTAGTAGTGATGTCAACGGCGGCATGCCAGTGGTGGTGGTGGCTTTGGTGGTGATGTCGCTGGTGGAGGTAGTTGTGGTATGATGGTTGTGGTGGCGGTGATGTGGATGGTGTCAGTGATGGTGGTGGTGGTTTGGGTGTTGTCGGTGAAGACTCTGGTGGTTTTGTTGGTTGTCGGTGGTGGTTGTGTTTTCAATATTTGTGGTGGTGATGGAGTTAACTTACAGTGTGGGCTTAGTCGAGTCTATTTATAACTACGATTTATTTTCTGATTGATCCTTTATTTATCTTTACACAACATCTTTTCCCGGTGCCAGTCGGCTCATCTGCGTCAAGGCAAACATCGGGATTATCTTCTCATGTTCTTGTCATTAATGACAGTTCAAGCGACCCCTCTTTTTGGGACGGAAAGTCCATTCTCCATCCGGTATCCAATACTTCCTAATATGGACACAACGATAGGGTGCCTTCAAAGTTACGTAGACGTCGTCTCCTAGATGAGATATCCAGTCCACAGGTTCTTGGTCTACGATTCTTGTCATCAATCGTCAATGATTTCTGTCGTATCAGTTACAGCTTTCCACTTATTCACGTTGAGACTGATTCCGTCTTCGATGGGTGTAGTGTCGCCCTTCCAAATTCGTATATCAACCCTTTTGAACCCATTCCGTCAATTGCACATAACGATGGCTTCTCAGTAAGAACCTGAATGGGAGAGTCTGTATTGGCCCTAGATTTGTTGTCTGCACAGCAAGTTGAAACAGGTCAGGTTCTTGTGCGTGCGAGAACGATATCTTCTTCTTTGCTTGTCTTAACGACTTTACTTCTGCGCATGTTTATAGCAATCTAAACAGAGCGATCGTCTTTTCACTATATATATATAGCCTTTGCTCTATAATCTGATTGGTTATTTCAGTTTGTAACGTGTCTTTTGATTGGTAACATTTTCTGCATTATGATTCGCTGATCAGTTTTGTTATGCGTCTCCAGATTGATAATTTTTTAGCCATTTGATTGCTTGAGTATAAATTACAACCTTTTTCGATTGGATATCCTAGTCCTGCGTACTACATTGTATGTACCTTTGAGGACACGACGATAAATTCATCAAATCAAGTTGGTCTGCTTTGGACGTCGATGACAAAACTGTTAGGCGTAGGCAAACAAGTTCAAGACGCGACCCCATATTGATGATACTATCACTAAATAGACCATCCAGTACCGATTGGTAGATGCGGAGTCAATCTTGATCCATGACGAATTTAGCCCCTGCCTGTTCCATGTGACTTTCATCGGTGTTGGATGAGTCCATTGTATAAGTAGTTTGGGATGGTTGGGACCATCTCATGGGTGGGTAAAACAAGAATTATCCTTTAACTTCAAAATTAGCCCAAACCTTAAACTAACTCTAAGTCTGACCTAATCCAAACCCTTAACCTTGCACTTACCCTTAGTTAACTTGACCTCAATCCTACCTCAACCGTATCCCCAGCCCAAACCGTAGCTCTATTCCTAGCTGCAACCCCTTCCCAAACTTCAATTCTGCTTACAGTTGAACTTCGGTCGCTCGAACTTCAATAGCTCGAACACCGCCGATATCTCGAACTGCATTAAAAGTCCGGTCATTTTTCCTACATAA
>JAOXYH010113725.1:0-10424 GCA_028566455.1 Botula fusca
ACAAACCAAATAGAAACAGACGACACGAGAACCAAAGCACTAGCAATGTGAACTCCCACCAAAACCCGGAAGTGACATCAGGAGCTCCGGAACGGAAAGCATGTCCTGCTCGTGACATTGCAAGTGAGAATATCCAGTGAAGTGTCTCGTCTTGTGAGGTTTCAAATGACGAGAAATCTAATAGAAGATATCATGTCGCATTTGTGAGATAGATGCATCATATCGATCTACCAAATCGTTATTAGAAAGTCACTGTACAAATCACAGGCACGACACTATCGAATCAACTGTGAAATTTAGACACCATATGCCGGGGACGTAGGTATATTAGAACTTGGAAAGTTAACAATTGGAAAGTCAAAATCATCACCTTTGTCATAAAGTTTAGATTTCAATCGTCCATTGTTGTCTATGCACAAGTACAAGTCTAGGTATGAAGCATGTGTTAGTGTGTCAGTGGTCTTTAATTTCAAGGACACTGGGGTAGATTTGATATGGGTTATCCTTAAAGTTAGGATTATTGGGAGAAAGTACATCATCAATATAGCGGAAGCTGAAATTAAAGGACTGGGCTAGCTTCTTCGATTTTCTCTGTAGTAGCCCTTGTATGAACTTCGTTTCATAAGAATATAGGCAAAGATCGGCCAAAGCGGCGCACAGTTCGTCCCCTTTGGAATCCTGGTTGTCTGCTGAAAAACATGTCCTCCAAACTCAACTAATATATTGTCGATTAAAAATTCCAGCATGCTAAAAACATCAGTCTCAGTGTCCTTTTTGTTAGAATCAGTGTGGTTCTTGACGAAGTATGCCTTTTCTTTATCTAGCACCAAATAGGCATACCGTTGTGTACCTTTTTTTAGTCCAGAAACATTGGCGAATGAGATCACGGGTACCGGACTTTAGTTTATAGAGTAGAGAAATCAAAAGTTCTGATATTACTGCAATGTGCAAGGCTACTACAGGACAGATATTCCTGCAAGTCTTTAGAATGTTTTAGAATCCACATCTGATTCACCCCACTAGTTGAGTAGGTGACAGTAAGTCTTGAGGCCGTCCTTGACTGCTGTAAGTAAAGAAGTTAGTTTCGTAGTTTCGAAAGTGGCTTTGTTGTGCACTTGGCAGACCCAGCGATATACCTCTGTTTGTATGGACTCTTATAAAGTTTAGGAATCCAATAAATGGAAGGGAGGTTTTTGTTGCATCGGACACAGTAACACCAAAGGAAGACATCACAGATATGTGATTATTGATGATGCTCTCCCTTGGTATGGTAGTTGTTGTATACGTGGGGTTGCCGAGTGAATTGTCAATGCCCATGTCCTTAATCAGACAGTCGATATAGTGTCGTTTGCAGACAAAAACTAAAATGTCGGCATGTTCATTAGATTTAATGGCTGATTATTCCCTGTTTTGTGGTTCATTTTCAATTTTTTACATATCTCGACAGTTTTATCATCAAGTTTGCGTTAAACGTTATTAAATAACAGAACACGGGGAATTATTGCACAATCTCAACATTATTTGACTAGAACAACCAGTGCCGAGGAGAGCAGCAGGTCAGACAGTACAAAATCTAAATCTTCCTTGTTTAAGAATAACTCAAAGCCAGACGGATAATCTTCTTTGCTGACTTACGAATAAATTGTATTTAAACGCAATAACGTTTAATGAATCGTCTGTGGATTTAAGAATTTGATTAAATCAATTTTACCCCGGAAGTGGTTAAGAGAATATTCGCTATCCTTTCGTGTGTGATTGTCACTTGACATTCAAGTTTCCACCTACATGTAATCCTACGTTTTGAGTTTTTGGCACTCACAATTTCACATTTGCATAAGTCTTAACCCTTCTTTATTTTATAGTGTAAATAGGTTTTATATCAATTTTATCTTTTTCTGGACAATAATTGTTCGTAGTTTAGATTTTTCTACCTGAAATGTTGAGCTTTAGTCCTGGCATATCTTTACTAACAATTTTTTGATGCACTCTTGTCAGAAGTACCAATTTGGTTTTTGGTAGTAGGTGATTTTTTTGTTACATCATACAATAAAAATAATATAATGAATAATCGGAGCAGGCTGTATGGACATCTTTTCCTACAATTTGATAGAGTATCCGCAATGCTACAACTTTGGCTGTAAATCTTTGATTAAAGAACTGTCTTGTCCTGTCTGCTTGTTTAGGGTACATACACGGGGTACATATTTACAAATATTGGAAATTCAGAAGTTTCATTTTTTGAAAATTCTGTTTACGTTGCAAAGTAACGGTTCGTCACTAGCTAGCGTCGATATTGTCAAAGTCTAAAGTCGATTCGTATACATATAAATATCTTTCTTAAAAAAAAGTTGTATACAGTTCAAGATGTTTTACATGAAATTAGGCTGTTTCAAACAAGTCACTGTGTCTATCGAGATCATTGTCGGTTTCATTTCAAGTACGTTTTTATCGGTCTGTTCTTATATTCACATATTTTGTGTCATGAATTTATACACCATATCCCTTCTTTCCGTGTATAAAACGAATTACAAGGTTTACTACACAGAAAAAAGGAGAAGTAGTCAAGTTCTTCAATTTCATCTTACGCTATATATATAATGTACTTTCTTTCAATAATCCAAACATAAAGGATTACCTACATCTGGTCTATCTTCAATATTTTATTATCTACATTTGTCTACCTAAGTGATCTTCCAAAAAGAAAGGTAAGCTTTTGTCATCACTTGGCATCCGTCTGTCCGTCGTCTGGCTTAAACGTTTTAAAAAATCTATGAAACTGCTGAACCGATTCAAACCAAACTTAACCGTAAGCTTCATTGGGGTCCCTAAATTCTAATTTATATCCAGCATGTCCTTTGATGAACAAAAAAGGCTGACAATGCTATATATAGAATATAGCGGTAAAATGACAAATTTTTGCTTATATTTCCAAAATAATTACTTTGAAAACTATAACAAAAAGAAAGAAACCGTAAAAAGAAAAAATGATCAGCTAGTCGGTTTCTACAATGTCTCAAATACACTGAAATTGTTGGTTACTCCTTACACGAGTTTTATGCACCAAGCTCCAGTTGAGCGATACAGGCTCTTTGAGAGTCTCTTGTTTGCTGAATTTCCCATTTTCAACAATGGCCGCCATCTTGGTTGACCGGCAGGGTCATCGAATATAATTCTGAAAAGGGGACTACACAAGAACCATTCTGCTCAAGTTTGATTCAGATTGCCCAGTAGTTTCAGAATAGAAGATGCTTTATTGATTTTTTGCTAAATTTTCTATTTTTAGCAATGGCTGCCATGCCATCTTAGTTGGCGAACGGGGTCATCGGATACAATTCTGAGGGGGAACCATCCAAGAACCATTCTGGCCAAGTTTGGTTTAGATTGGTTGAGTGGTTTCAGAGGAGAAAATCTTTGAATGAAAAGCAAACGACAATAACGATGACGGATGCCGGGTGATGATAAAAGTTCGCTCTGGTCTTTGGCCAGATGAGTTTAAAAGTAAATTAGGAAAATTATACACATGTCTCAACATTTAGCAGTTGAGCTAAAAAGTAAATAAAGAAAATAATACATATGGTTCAACATTTTTCAAGACATGTTAAACATATAGCTTATTTGTTTTAGTAGCCATTTACACTGAAATTGCGCAAAATGAATTTTCTTAGTGGTTTTTTAAAAATGTTTTCTCGTTTCTCTTTTTTTCTGATAATTTACGGATATTCCCGTTTTTATAAGTAAACTTAAACAGGGTATTTTTTCTTTATTGGAATTTGCTGAATTTTAATGACAGGGACCTAAGTTGTTGTTAATCAAGTTTTTTTAAGTTTTACGAAACCAACACATTGTTTATTTTTTGACTGTCGGGTAAAACTCTTGAACTGTTATTTTAAATGAAAAGAATATCTACATGTAATTTGGATACGGAAAGTTTTTTCGCACGGATATTATTGACAGTCGTCCAAATTATTTACGGTTTTAAATACTATTTTAAAATAATTCTTTCTGTTCTCGGTATTTAAGCGTTTCAATTTTTGTCAGCTTCAATGTCGAGGCAAACTGTTAGAACAATCGTTAATAAAAACAAGAATATTTTTAATCACAGTGAACGAACTGACGAAAATCTTGTAATGTATTGTTTAATAAGATTGGCTCAATATTTCTTATTTGAACATTACGTCATGTACGTGAAACAAATGTATTTAGGCCACTTAGTGGCAGGTGTTATTGGCGCTCATATGTTTCATTGCTATATATCAGCACATCAATAAAAATTTAAAATTGAGAATACTGTATAAGAGAAGTGGAATGTCGATTAACATTACAAAGGCGGTTTCAAATGAAGTAACTTGCGATTCCTTAATTTGAATTAAATAACATGTTTTAATACATGTAACAAAATGCAGTTTTTGTTTTGTAAATATTTTCTTGGATATCAGCATTTATTCGAATGAAGTAACAACTTTTTACAAAAACAGAAGATTACTTTTTATTTAGCGCAGACGACACAAAGAACATCTGACGCTTCTTTATATGGTGGACATTTTAAACTTCCACACTTTGTTCTCAGTGGATAAAACAGTGCACCATCCTTAGACGTCTTGTTGTCGAAGGGCTCAGCATCTTTATCCATACATATGAAGTCTTTATTGTTGTGAGTGTAATGATCAGTCATCAGATATCCAGTATACTCAGGCTTCCACGTCTTGTAGCATGTCCGTCTTCCTATAAATATAAATAATGCTTCAGGTAGAAATAATGTTTGCTGGAAACAGTCTGTAGAAGAAATTCTTGCTTATAGGAAAAAATTAACTTTGTCACAGTATTAAAATTGATTTTAATGGGGCTTAAAACCACCTTCAGCAGTATTTCAGCTATATCGTGGCAGTCGGTCTTTGTGGAAGAGAAAACTGGATAATGCGGAAACAATCGAGAACAGATTAAATTATATACTTTGCAGAAAACATAACCAGATTTAGTAGGAAGGATGCCAAAATTCAGTTGTTTGAGAAACTAGATTTTAATCTGACGTATGTTAATGTTTTATCTAGTTCTTCTGTCCTTTCTGGTACTTCTGTTCATAGATTTCCATTTCATTGAAAAAAACGCCAATTCCTGAAATTTCAAGGAATAAAGACTCTGACAGATTAAATGAAAGAAAATATTTAAACTCTTAGATTGAAAGTTTTTTCCTTTAATTTTCAGTGTTAGCAAGAGAATGATTCCATCAAACAAACCGTTGAACATTGTTGCCAGAGTTAAATCTAACTTCAAGCAGAGATTCGATTCGGTGTACCAATTGTTTTACTGGTATTTTCAGACTGTTGTTATCACAATTTGCAAAGTTTCACATTTAATCGTGCATACTGATAACATCTACAGTCAGAAGCAAAATTAGAACATACATAATTTTTATAATACCTTTCTCTGATATTTCATATATACTTTTTCTTAGTAAGGAATAAATAAAAATATGAAGGCAGGAAAAGAAAAAGATAGAAAGGAAATAGAAAACCAATTCCGAAACAGAGGTTTATAGCTCTCCCTACGTCGCCTCTGCCACACCATTTCATCCATGTTGGATAAGCCAAGCCCCTTTCTTTGTGACGTCAAATTTAGTCTTGACGTATTTTATTATAAATCACAACGACAAGACTATGACGTGGTTCTCAAGCGAGTGAAATAAGACGGTTTTGTCCGCCATGAGAGAAATCTTTCCTTCTGGTGTGGTAGAGGTGATAATCCGACGTAGGAAGAGCTAGACACCTCTGTTTCGGAGATTGATAGAAAACATATCAATTAAAAAAAAACGGATTGCATTGTTTACCTGGTATCATCAAAAGAGACGACCTTCTCTCTCGGTAACACACGGCGCATGGCACCTTTCTATCAAGTAAAGCGCTGGACATTCCTGATGGTCTTTGAGAGTCAAACTGATATTTAGCACCAAACAACTGATTGTTTCCATATGACTGAGGTTGTCCATTTTCAGGATCAATGGGCAAGCACAGATAATTCACACCGCCTCCTTTGTAATTGTAATGATTACGCCTTGTTTGACCTAAAATTTTGTAAATGACTATATTAACACGTACTTGTGAATCCACTAAATTTTTAAGCAATATTTTTATTTATCATTTGGCTAAATGTTTATGCAAATTAAAAAAAAATCCTGAAACTTAATGCAGTACTGTAGAGAAAAAATAGATCTATCAATGATTTTCTGTCAATATTTTTAATTGTCATTAATGTGTATAAGGGGGCACCTTATACACTTATACAGATATTTTTCATTTAAACAAGCTAGATATTTAATCTGCTTTTTGGCCTTTATTGAAGTATCACAGGATTTAAACTGCTTCAAATATTGCACTGAATTGGCATCTGAAGCGGATTCTTCATCCGACTATATAGTTATTCAGTCTGACAAAAGGTATATCAGACAACAGCCCCTTCCTCAGATTCCTGTACCTCAAGCTGACATAAACTTTGGGTCTTGAAGAAACTAGAGAAATATTTTTTGTATGTCTTTCTGTGACTGTATGACAACTTTCCTTGTCATCCCGTACATGTATTAAAATTGCTGAGTTACACTGCATTCAAACCAACAAACGCGCAAAATATATGTATAATAGTAATCATCTCTACATATTGACCTACATGTATGAGACAAGATTACATTTCAATTAATGAAGCTACTTACAAATTGGATTGTTGCATATCCGATTTAGTCGAATGGTTTAGGGTGCTGTCATAATTTGTTTCCGCAGTGTCACAACGTCGTCTGAGGGAACGATGAAAAAATTGTCAGCATTGAACCTTTGGGCCTAGATTTATATCAGCATATTATCTCGGCTTTAAATTACAAATGATATTTATGTACTGGCACATAATTAAGCCTATATATAATACAGTTACCTGTGTAAACTAGTTCGGCACCTCCTGGACAATCTTTTCGTCCCCATCGTATGTAGGTTACTCCTGTATCGATATAAATATTAAAAATAACCTAATTCAAATTTATTTATTAGACATTCATGATCATTTTAAACGAAATGAAAAGTAATCTTAAAATGGAGAGCGATGATTTGGATATGGATTGATATTTAACGAATATAAACTGCTTTTTAAATAATTTTTTACTATTCAGTCTCTTTGAAATACACAATGAATGCATGTTTTCGTTTTTTCTTTACTCCCCGTCCTTTCTAAATTATATAAAATACTTCTGATAATTATACTGCTATCACAGCATTCTTAGCATGTATGAAGGGGTACGCATAAACCTAAGCTGTTCATATAAAGATGATAGGCCTGGCTTACTCGGGGGACTAAATTTTTTACATTCCAATTCTCATGGTATTTTATTTTCAACATGTTGATTTTACTTTTTCAAAATGTTAACCCAATATAAATTTGATAAATTAAATTTGTCGAAAATCGACATCGTATGTTGATATTCTACTGTGCCATTACACTGCTCATGGGGTTCCGATGGAAATATAACATTTAACACCAAATCAATTTTAACAGTTAAAATAACTCTTCACCTCGATGAATCGCAGTATAAAATCTCGCATTTTATTTATTTCTCAGCCTCATACAAATAAATCTCACATTTAGAGATACTATACGTATATTGTTTAACTATATCATTGACCTTACATTCACCTTTTTGACAAAAGCAACTAAGTTACGATCAAAACTGTTCCTTTGTCAAAAACAGATGCAATGATACCTTGATCAACTTTATCTGGTTTATCACCGGGACATTTCTCCCTCCTAGACGTATGTAGGTAATGTTTCATCATATCTACCAAGGACTGGTCTGATGCTGACAGTTTGTAGTCCTTACAGTCATGGCAATCTACTGTCGCTATGGCAACTGTCACAGCAATTACAATGGAGCAATACATACTGAAGTCTGTAAGCAAGAGATATTACATTGAGGCTAACAATTAGGAATTCATAGAACAAGTATGAATGGGAACGTCATATCCATGACTATATACAATAGAAAGATCCCAAATACTGCCATTCAATAAAGCTTCACTTACCTAAGAGTGTTGAAGTTTGCTTTGAAGCAATAAATGTACAACTTTCACAGCATTTTTATTTGAAAATTTAATTGAAAAATTGCGTGTCAGCTTCATTGATTTCATGTAACACGTTTTTGAATTCTTGGAAAAATCTTTTTCAGTTTTTGGAATGAAGAATTCTGAGTAAGACAACAAGGAAGTGCTATTTATGTACGTCATCTTTGTTATACTATGAAGTCATGTATGCTGCTTTGTCCATTAAAATGGAACTTGTAGGTTGTTTTGTTCAATTATGAATATGGTAGCAATGTGATATTGAGAATAGTTCATTACTTGGTCAAATGTTATATAATTAACAGCCAGTCTCCCTGAAAACCATTCAAAATCACCAATCGTTCGGATGCAGTGTTTCAACTTTACACATGGATTGATTGATAGGTCTATCTAAAAGACACACTGTGGCAAAAGGAAATTTAAAAAAATCAAAGATAGCCGACTAAACAAACTATAGATATAGATATAGATATCACATTGAAATGTATAGAAGCGCGAAAAAAAGTACTTGAATACAAGGTAGTGTTCCGAAATGCGAAATAAAGATGGAGTGAAAACTTCCCGCTTTACAGTATCAGGTACATAGCTTCAAAATTCTCGGCAAATGAAAATGTCGAATGTAGGTAATTAACTGACATTTCTTGTCACGTACGGTTTCAAGTCGAATGCATCCCTTTTTGTTATTAAAGCTGGGCGCTAACTCGCACCGCACTAGGGTTAAGTGATCTTACTGGTAGTAACTGCTTTAACCACTCGACCAACAAGTCCACGATGACGATACAGTCAACATATAAACTGGTATGTGGGTAACAAGTACTAATTTCAACAGTTTAATACGGTTCACAAGATACGCATGCATTGAGCATAGCATGCATTCTCGACATATATTGTATAGTATAATTCTTCAAAGAGAATTTGGAAAAGGATGATTTGTTAATAGGAGAAAAAAGGTCATAATGCAGAGAGATTGAGCGGTTAAAACAAAGCAAGTGACTGTATATGTATATAAATTCTTTTTTATCTATTTTACAACCGGTACAGAAAAAAATACAGAAATGGAAAAATTATATAACGCTTTGATTAAAATTATTTAAGCAGTTGAAGTCTTCCGAAATTTTGGTCAGAAGCATCATCGACGGGTAATTAATTTACGAAGTGTGCACATCGGATCGTATTCAGTTTAAAATAAATCGCACTATTTAAATCCCGTCAGTGGATCAACGCGAAATGCAGCTCATGAAATGTGATTTGTGTCTATTCTAACCTACTGAAGAAGTCCTTCGTACAGTTATGTAGTATACTCTCCATAAAACGCCTCATTAGTTTTGCCTTACTGACTCCAGGGTTGAAAAAATGAAAGTTTACACAATTTGACTTGATATGACTTAAAGATCCTGTCGGAGTCTTTCAAATACTTAATATATTGCTATTTTGGAATGATCCATTACTTAAAACACATTGAATATTGATAGAAAAATTTCCGCAGATATTTGTAAGTAAACAGTTAACATTTCCTAAAATTAAATAGAACGTAGAGATCCTTCCCCTGAAAGTAAAATACACTTCACACGTTAAGTTTCAAACTTCAAATATGAATTCGTAGAAAAAATATATCTGTACAAAAAATGTCCACGCCATTTACAGTCAACTGATAAATTTTGAAGCAAAATTGATAGCCGTAGACAAGTAGCCTTTGTTCATGCACGCTAAAGATGGTCTTCTAACCCATTTCCTATCGAAGTAGGTATCTCATTATTTTCTGTCATTATATCAATTTATAAATTATAAAAGGATAGTCGACCTACGCATTTGAAAAGAAATGCTTGCCTCATGTAAAAGAAAGGCGGAAATATCACAGTTCACGTGATTTATCACTGAAGGCCAATATAGTGCATTAGTGCTTGCAAACTAGAAGCATATTTAATTTCTAAATTTACCATGGAAAGAGTCCTACAGCAATAAATCTACGACTATGTGAAGGTAAAATGGAAAAATTAAAACAGTATTTATCATTTACATAAATGAAAATTAATTAGAAAATTACAAAGTTAAAACTGAATAAAGAAAGTGGAATGTCTTCCTGTAATCACCATTATTTTTTCACGTTGCTATGACAATACACTGCCAAATGTTTTTGTTCTCGGAGAAAATTATGACTATATACATATGACTTGCGTAGACAGACATTGTATTCGGAATTTCACTATTGACAGTAGTTCATGAGGAGAGGGTGATCAAGGCCTCATTTTGGAAACAAATTTTGGTGAAAATTAAAACATTCGGTCATTATATCAATTTAGAATTGTATTTGAACATTTCTTTTGTAGTACCCAC
>JAOXYH010113834.1:0-10422 GCA_028566455.1 Botula fusca
TAGACCCATCGTGGATATAATTTTGAAGTCTCGTGATTTATCAGTGTTCTACACCAAATGTCATTGCACTGTCATCACTGGTTCTGAAGAAGAATATTTTTAAATATTTAATTAATTTTCCCCTTTTGGTTCCTTTGTGGCCCCTCCCCTGGGAGGATCAAACTGTCGGATATAATTTTGAAAGGGGACCACCCATATGGACCATTGTGGCAAGGCTTGGTTTAAATTTGCCGAGTGGTTTCAGGGGAGAAGAACTTTGAATGAAAAGTTAACGACGACGGAGGACAGGTGGACGACGGACGCAAAGTGATGGCAAAAGCTCACCTTCGTATTTTGGCCAGGTGAGCTAAAAATGCATGAAGCTCATCAAGAGTAATATTCAGATGAGATTTACTATATTCAGAATATTCATTCAAAATACTCCAAAATTGTTTAGAATCACTTTTTGAAGTTTTCCCAATTCTTCACAGTTATGTCTATATTTTCTATAGCTCTCACGCATAGTATTCTTATATTCTTTAGCAGATACCTTCAGATTTTTACGAGTGGAGGATTTTTACGTTTGTTATATTTAGACCCTGCTTTGTGAAATTGTCTGCACCTTTATTTACACTTTCTATTAAACCATCGTTTATGTTTTGTGGATACTATCTTCCGACCCCCTTTTTTTGGTATGATAGCTCCAAAAGTGTATTTTGCTGAATTTAAAGAAATAGTTGACAATGTATCAACAACATCATTAATATCAGCTTGCACAGTAGACTGACTCATGTTATCTATCAGATTCGAAACTGTTCTTATTTTCGAAGCGACAGAAACAATATACTCAGCTTCATTTCTAGGCTTCCAAATGATGTAATCTGAAACAGGCTCCATATCACATTTTTCAAAAGAACAAGGTTCACTATCATATTTTTCAAACTTATGAAAGAATAAATGCAGTTAAAAACATGGGATCAAAATGCAGAACTTCAAATTCTTCCACTCAATGGAAAACGTCAGACGAAAGAATGAAGTAATCAATCAGCGTAGTATTTTTACACATCTTTTTTCCAACAAATTTATCTTTGCCTAGTCTACCATTCTGTATGTACAAATTGGTCAATCTACACAAACCAATAAGTCTATAACCATATGCATTTGGTCTAGCTGTACATGTGGTATACCTTCCATAAGGTATATCTTGTACAGATAGAGCACCATAATCATCCATATAGTTACAAAACTGACTATCTTCATATATTTCCAAATAATTTGATAACGTCTCATCTTTACCAACATAGTCTACAATATCAGAAGTTTTGGCGTTAAAGTCGCCAATTAATGAAAAATGTTCACATCTAGAATTAACATGTAACATTTCAGATTCGATCTCATCAAATGCTTCAATTGAACTATATCTAGAGTATTCTGGTGATATATACACACACCCGAACAATAAATCTGAAGAAATATTAAAAATATGTTTAGAAATTTTTATCCACTGAACATATTCTGAATCAGACTTTATGAATGAAAGACTTTTTGACAAATTTCGCTTGAAAACAATAACTATTCCACCAGATTTATGTTTAGTATTTTTCCTGTGTTTAGCAAAATAAGTATAACCGTTTGGAAGTTCCAGTACATCAAATTCATCCGTTTTTGTCTCTAAAAACACCAATAAATCATACAATTGGATGAAGTCTAAAAAATCGGGATTTATTAATTTAGATTTTAAACCACATACATTTAAACTACACATTCTTATACTACTTTTTTCTTTTGATTCATGAAATGGCGTATTGCAATTTTCCTGATTTTCATCTATGTTATATGCGAATCCCTATACGGACACATCATAATCATTAAACCCAAGAACAGTGTTTTCCTTCCGAATAATTCTGTCTATTATTCTCACATATCTATTATAATTTCTTATTAACTGAATTATACCATAATTTGACAAATGAGTTCCATCATAAAACAAGTGACTTAGCATCTCATTTCTAGGAGACATGAAAATTTCCTTATTACGTACATAAGTAACATCCTTAGATCATGAAGTCTACCATTAAATAAATCAACATTACATCTCACTCTTGGCAAGATTTCAGAGACAATAACTCTACAGTTTTTATGCTTTAAGAAGTCAATGATGTTGCCATAAATTGATATAAACTGGTCCACATCTTTCCTGCTGCTGACATCATTTCCACCAACGTGTACCAGAACGGTATGGTAATGGGATAAGTCGATTCTGTCTAAGTCATTCTTAATGTCAAGAACATTTGCTCCTCTATTTGACCACACATCAACATTTTTCTTTAATTTATCTGGTTTGATACCCTTGAAGATAGAGCTTCCAATCAAAAGGACCTTTTCTTTCTTTTCAACATTTCTGTCGGTCACTTGATGTCTGTCTATTTCTTTTTCATAGTTTATGTGCAATGACTGATTCCGGTTATCATGAACACTTGTTCTCTCTCTAGGATGTAAAAACTTGCACCTATTGCCATATCTACAAGTACCAGTACGAACGAACTGAAAGCAAGTGCCAATCTGTTTCTGTTGAAAATTTTTGCGATTTATATCGGATACAGTACCAGCGATGTTCCTGTCGCTTTCAACATCTGACATTCTCTGTTGAAGCAAAGACTGCGATTTACGCAAGTTTTGTATTTCTTCATATATGTCTTTTATAGTGTCCTGCATGTCTACTTGGCTTCCACTACATGTTTTAGCTGGTGTAATATCACAAATTCTGTGTCCAGAGTTACTATTTCCCGATTTCTTAACTTTTTCCGCGTACGTGTCTCTATTTTCACGGTGTTTTGAGTTTTCAAAATCATCCAGTCTGCACTGAAGTGCATCAATAACTTCAATGGAATTTGCATTCTGGGTTAATATTTCACCTTTACATTTCTCTAGTCCACTTATTCGTTTTCGTAAGTCTTCTATCAGTTTTTCATCCTGTTGCTTCTTCGTCATCAAAACTTTCAGTTTTTCACTCATTTCTTTATTTTGTGTCTCTTTATTCTTTAAATCTCTATGTACATCCTTTACTGTTTTCTCCTTCTTTCGAATTTCGTCGGTCATTTTTTCAACCCGGTTTTTAAAGTATTCATTTTCCTCTTTTAATTTTAGTGTCGCAGATTTTTCAGAATTGTCCGTGTGAATGTTTGCTTTTAGTTCATTTAAACGTTTGTTGTACGAGTCTTCAATTGACTGTAGGCGCTGAACCAAACTGTCATTCTCAAACTTTATCGAAGAAAATTGACCTTTGATCGCACTGACCTGATCATTAGCTACTTGTAACTCTACTTTCATCTTCTCATTCTTCTCACATAATCGGTCAATGAAGTTATTATCTCTGAAATTGCCAGTGTCGTCACTGCAATTAAAGCACCTATATGAAGAATTACCTGTGCTAATCATATGTAAATAATATCCAGGCAATAATGAACATACATAATGAATTTTACCTTTACAATATTCACATGTAATCATGTTATCAATACTTGTATCATCACACATTAAGCAAGTACATGTATTTGAATCACTACTGACTACAGATTTCACCAGGGTGTCATGATTTATATCAGTTTGATCATCGGCGTCCGCGCTCTTGTCTTTTTCATCTTTGCCTTTATCTTTAACTTTTGTCTCTGGATCTTTAATCTCTGTTACAGCATCGAGGACGTCCCTTCTTGACATATCTCCGACCACTTCCTCATTAGTAGTTCCCTCATCAAGAGCCTCCTTTGCCAATCTATCTGCAATCTTTTGACCATCGTCACAGTCTCGTCTGACATGGACCCATTCTATTGATATTTTCTTATTCAAGTCTTCAAGTTTTTCCCATATATCTCTATTTTTAACAGGTGCATTTGTACTTTTCAGCTTCCAATTATTAGCTCGCCAATATTTGATATCCTTAGTGATTCCTCTAACAAGGTATTCACAGTCTGATTTTACCACTATGTCTGTCAACCCGTTATCAATAGCATATCGTAATGCTTCTATGGCTGCATAGAGTTCTCCCGTATTATTTGTTTGTTTATCAGTCTCGCGAACACGTCCTTTAATCTTTACCCCACTGTGTTCCCAGTAAATGCCATAAGACGCTCTGGAACCAGTTTTTCCATTTCTCTGACACGCACCATCTATATAAACAGTTAATGCTGTATTCGTAGCCATAATGAAATAAAACGGCGCTTCTTGTTCTTAACGTAACAATCTATACAACGTTGAAATCACTACAGCAACCTAACGTCACAATTCACGTTTCCAACATAAGAACTTCCGGTAAACATCTATAAAGCAGTTATTTCCTAAAAAACGTTTTATCTGCTAAAACTCTGTTACGAAATAACTCAGCACTATAAAAAGAGTGTGTTTACATCACATTATCCTCCTCAATATGTTTCAAACGGAGTTAACAATCCTTAAAACAGTTGTTATCGTCGTTACTAGGCAGCGGACCACTCGAATAGTCTATGTATGCATAATTTTAGAAGATGGACGTGTTCTATGAAATAACAAACCTCTTGTTGAGAGTGCGGATCACAAAATTGTCACATGAACCAATCCAAGGCAGGAAAAAAACGCTCGGTATCACCAATCGTTCAAGTTTTCGGACCAGCTGAAAAAACGGCTGCCATACTCTTTCGTCTACTATGACGTAGCAACATAACGTACGTAATAGCGTAGCGAAAGTACGTAAGGTAAGTTCGCGGAAAAACTACGGATATTACATTTCTCCTTGTTTTACAAAAAATAAAATAGTAGATACTTTACATTAATAAATGTGAATAATAGTTTGGTAATTTACAGTCTCTGATTCAAACACAAGATTTTCATTGAATAAAGAAATGTTTGTTTGTTATCTTCATACTTCCTCTTTGTTAAAAAGTCTTTGTAATTAACTACAATTCGCACACGTTTAATTATTGTCAAATCACATAATCTTGCAAATACTGAGGTGCGCGTCTGTCTCTATGTGGTCTTGTTTTCGGTTCCACTGTTCTATTGTTTGTCTGATCTGTTCTAGGTTGTTTGTCTCTAATCCTCCAAAGAAGTCTTTCTCTCCAATCCGCCCCCTCCCGCGCCTGTCTTGCGGGGGGCCCATTATCTGTATCCTCCGCCCCCTCCCGCGCCTGTCTTGCGGGGGGCCCATTACCTATATCCTCCGCCCCCTCCCGCGCCTGTCTTGCGGGGGGCCCATTTTCATCTTCTGTGTGAAATTGTATTTTACTTTCTGTTGACTTTGTTACCAGTTCATTAGCTAATTTAAATTTACTTGCATCTCTGCATATCTCTCTTCCATCTGTGACTCGTCTTGCTCTTATAGTTGATCCATTAATCCCATAAATAATATAAAATGCTGGTTCATAAGCAGTTGTCAATTTGTCTCTTTTAATCTGCTCCAGTAAAACATAATCTCCTGTTCTAAAACTGTGTCCTTGTGTGTTTCTGTTCTCTGCGTAGGCCTTCACTTTTTCTTTGTATTGTCTGTCCTTTTCATTTACTTTTTCATCTATATTTTCAATCTTTTCTGTGGTCCTTGGTATATATCCTAGCTTGGTTCTTACATGTCTATTCATTAGGGCTTCATATGGTGTCACTCCTGTTGCAGGATGGGGTGTTGAACGATAACCCATCAACATCTCTTGAACAGCTGTTGTACTGTCTTTTCTTTGCAAATTCGCTATCTGTTCTGTTTTGTTAAGTAACTTCATAAATACCTCGGCCTCTCCATTTGCTCTCGGGTGTCCAGGTGTAACTCTGTGGTGCTCAAAACCTTGTTCCATTGCAAATCTTGAAAACTCAGCTGAATTGAAGGGTGGGCCATTATCACTCTCAAGTCTATTCGGTGTTCCATGTGTGGAAAATATCTTCCTAAGTTTTTGCTTTGTCTGTTTGCATGCTGTGGTATATAATGTTTCAACTTCTGGATATCTGGTTCTTTTGTCTATAACAACTAAGTTGTAGTGTCCATCGGGATATGGTCCACCAAAATCTACAGATACAACGTCCCAGGGGTTTGCTGGTATTGTAGTCATCTTCAGAGGTTCCTGTTTGTGTTGCTTAGTAGTAAGCTGGCATTCGTAGCATCGTCCTATAATTGTCTCAACCATATTGTTCATTGCAGGGAACCAGTATCTTTCTCTTAACATCTGTTTGGTCTTAGTCATTCCAAGGTGTCCCATACTATGAGCAGCTTTTATCACTTTCTGTTGTAATTTCTGGGGTACGACTATTTGGTTTAATCTGAATACAAGTTCCTCTGCGCAATATAGTTCATGTTTCAAGTGATAGAATGGTGATATGTCATCATCTTTCTTGTTCTGTTCCCAATCGCATTTTAGAATCCTCTGTTTCAATTTCTGTAACTGTTTATCTTTCAATGTTTCAGCTTGCAAATGTTCCAGTACCACAGCATGTTCGTTTTCAATCACTGATTTGATAATTTTCTCAGTGTCATCTGTTTCTGTTTCTGGTAAGGGGTGTCTCGATAGAAAGTCAAGTGGATCTGCCTCATCTTTTCCTGGTTCATATGTTATTTCGTAATCAACATCTTGCATGTCCATCACCCATTTTTCTATACGTGGGGGTAGTTTAATTGTTGCTTTGCTGAACATAGGTATTAACGGTTTGTGTGCTGTTACGATTCTAAATCTCGGAGCTCCAAGAAGGTACATATTGAATCTGTTTTTGGCCCATCTTATAGCTAGTGCATCTTTTTCTGTCTGACTATATCTTTTTTCTGTCTCTGTCATGGTGCGACTGATGTAATGTACAGGTTGTACCCCCCTTGATGTGTGTTGAAATAATCCCGCTGAGAGTCCTTCATTAAAACTTGCTTCACATCGTAATATTATTGATCTACTCGGATTGAAGTAAGCCATGGTGTTCTCATTGGTGATACTTTCTTTGAGCTTTTCAAATGCTAATTTCTCCTCTAGTCCCCATTTAAACTTAGTGTCTTTGTGTGTCAGTTTTCTAAGTGGTGCGGTGAGTGAAGCATATCGAGGAATAAACTTCGACAAGTATCCAATCATCCCCAAGAAACTTCTTACTGCTTCCTTGGTTTCTGGTGCTTTTGCATCTTTTACAGCCTTGACCTTCTCCTGTGTTGGTTTAAGTCCATCCTTTGTAAATTTATATCCATAAAACTCCAACTCTTCAACTCCAAATTGGCATTTATCTTTGTTGAATGTAATACCAAAGTCTAGTGCTCTCTGCAAAACTTCTCTAAGTGTCTTATTGTGTTCTTCAATGTTGATTCCTCCAATAAGAATATCATCTCTCTGGTTTAAACAGTTTGGTATATCTCCAAAAATTCTATACATTTGTTCGTCAAAAAGATCCTGAGAACATTTGGCTCCAAAAATCAATCTCCTAGGTCTCATGTTACCCCATGGGGTGCTAAAAGTTGCAACTGATCTGGATTCTGGATGCAGCATAAGCTGATGGTAGCCTTGTCGTAAGTCCATTTTCGAGAAGACTGTACATTGGTGAAATTTATATATAAAATCCTCAACAACTGGGCTCTGTGTTATCCTATTTCTCTCCATAAATTTATTTGGTATTCTCAAGTCCACGCATGCCCTTATCATATGTGATTCTATTTGGTCCTGTGGTGTTTTGCTGAACTTAGGTTTCTGAACTACAACTAATGGCGAGCACCATTGTACAGGTGTTCCTTGTGGTACTTTTTCAAATATGTCAGCCTTTACTCCTTCTTCAAGCCATTCTCTAAGCGGTTTCTGTAGGTAAAAAGGAACTGGTCTTGGTTTTTGAACAACTGGTGCAACTCCTGGTTTCATGTTGAAATTGACGAATAATTCGCTGTCATTTATATTGTCTCTGATTTTTCCAATTCCCTCAAAAACACTGTTATATTCCTCTAATATCTCCGAAATCTTCATGTCATGTATCTTTTCTTTTCCTGAAACTTGCATAACTTTCTTGTCTTTTTCTATGTTTTCTGTAATTCTCAATCTGTTTGTCTTTGCAAACGATCCATCAGCTCTAATCTGTAACATTCCCAAATCTATGAGTGTTGATTTACTTAGTAGTGGTGGGGAATTTATTTTTCCTTTAATGACGACGAATTTTGTTTCTGTACCGCACGTTTCGTTTCGTATAATAGTTCTGAATTCTCCTTTTACTGGAAGTGAACTTTGTAATGTACTCAATAGTGTCTTACTTTTTTCCAATTCTGGTTTTCCATTCGTTTTTGTAAGAAATTTTGCAAACTGGGCTTCATCCATCACGTTTACTTCTGCTCCACTATCCGGTTCTACCATCATGTCTACATCATCGATTCTCACTGTCACAGTTTTTTCAATCTCCTTCGTTCTGTGTATTGTTTTTACTTTGTGTATTTTCTTTAAATGTTTGATGGTTGCTCCATAATAATCTTCATCCTCCTCCTCATAATCAGTTTCCTCTTTACTGGAATCAGAATCATTTGTATCTTCTGTTGTTTTATTTATGTTTCTTCTTCTGTTCTTAAAGTTTGAGGGCCTAGTCTGTTGTTGATCATTTCTTCTTCCTGCTTTGCAGACTGATGAAAAGTGATTGTTTTTACCACAATTTCTGCATTGCTTTCCGTAAGCTGGGCACTTTTTCCCATCACTATGATGATATCCACAATAATTACAATTGGTTTTGGTTGTCATGTTTCTTTTGTATTGATATCTGTCTTGTCTACTGTCCTGTGACATGTTCCTTACTCTGTTGCTCTGTACTTTGTATGCTGAACTCATTTTGTGATCTCCTATATTCATATCTTTCATTTGCAAAGTTGTATCTTCTATTTGTCCGGCTTCCTCTACAAATCTGTCTAGTGTCCAACCTTTGCTTATAGCCTTCTTGATTAGTTCTTGATTATTAATTGTTTGAATACAGTGTTCTAATATTCTTTCATCGCTTGTTTCTCCAAATTCGCATTCATGTGCCTTTTCTCTCAATCTTGCTACATATGTGACAGTGCTTTCATCTACTAATGGTTTCATTTTAAGGAATAAATACCTTGCGTGGTGCTTGTTCTTCTTGGGCATATAATACTTGTTTAACTTGTTCTTCAAAATACTGTATTCATCTTCTCCGGCTTCATTTCTCAGGCTTTTCTCTAGTCTTGATATTTCTTTTCCTCCATATATTATTAGTGCATCTTTCTTATCTGTAGGTTCTGTAATCCGGAAATATCTAAATTCTCTCTCTATGCTTTCAAGCCATTCTTCCCATTCTTTTCCTGTTGATATCTGGTCGTCTGATGGAACAAAAGGTTGTGAACGTAAATTTCTTGTCTCTGTAACAACCGTAATTCGTTGTGGTTCTCCGCGGTCCATCTTTGTTTATCGGTTTTTGGATTTCTCTACTCCGTCTTTGTTTCCGGGTTTTATCGATAGCTTCAATGGTCACAAATCATCTGCTTCGTTCCTCTCGATGCAACTATAAATTCTGCTGTCGTTTCTGATCCTCGTCGCCACTGAAATATCTCAAACAAGACTGCTTACTTAGGAGACATATTTAATAATGGCTGACAAAACATATACAAAGATGCCGTAGCAACATAACGTACGTAATAGCGTAGCGAAAGTACGTAAGGTAAGTTCGCGGAAAAACTACGGATATTACAAAACATGTTTCCATTGGGACAAGCCACTAATTTCTCGGGTCACTTCCGGTTTGGCTTCACGGGCCGGAGCCCGGCCGGCCCGGAGCCCGGCCGGCCCGGTCGCCCCTAGAAACTATAAATTACGTCACACGTCACAGTCTCTGAGCAGTCTATCGGCAGGATTTGAAGTGAGCGTCTGCTAATATTTTGGCTCCTTAAGGAAATATACGTAACCACTATGTTTTCATATCTTTATGTTGTAGTTCAACCGTCACTGTCTTGTAAATAAACATTTTGTTCATACCATCTTTTGTCTAAAATATCCCTGAACCTGGTAGACAACAAGGGGAACAAGACAAAGAAGCCGGAATCCGAATCCCGTTACATTGGGTTCTCGTCCAAGGGATATTTTGGAGGACAATACAAACATTTTGTTTGTGCTCGTCCAAGGGATATTTTGGAGGACAACACAAACATTTTGTTTGTAATATTATATGGAAATTTGTGCAAAATGAAGGAACTTTTAGGCTCCATCGTCTGTATATTAGCCTTTCTAGCATCTTGCTCACTAATACCATTGCTTCTACCAAAGGACGATCAGAACATGAGAAAAGAAGGACTTACCGTCACATTCTTTCATTTCGTCCGCTGAAAATCTCAAAGTTGGAGATTTATGTGAACATTTTGTTCGCACGGAAACACGGTCCGATTCTATTACGTCCCTTCTCATTATAACTTCTTACCGGAGACAAAGGAACATTGGTAGTTCCTCATACATGATATTCACAGGAGCCACAAAGGATTTATTTTGG
>JAOXYH010113943.1:0-10420 GCA_028566455.1 Botula fusca
TTAATATCAAACAAATTGTAAATAATCAGTTCACTTGTTTCACTTGTTACTAGGAAGAAGTATCCTCGAATGTTCATATTTTTTCATGGCCCAAAATGATTGGTATCAACAAAAATAAATGAATCCATGGTATCTCTTTTTGGAAGATATTTTGTGATTCGCGGTGTGCCTTTTCTTTTAAAACTTTACAGTGGTCTTCGAAAGTGTGTATGCTTTTGTGTCATTGTTCTGTGAATATTTATGTTTAATATTTTAACATATTTGTAATCATAGCTTGTGTTGAGTGTTTGTTTTGTTTGTTTGTCTGCTATTTTTATGGGTCATTTTATTCTATTTTTTCTTTGTTTCGTCTGTTGCTTTTTGCATGTTTTAGGCGTAAGTCTTTTGTGTACTATTTTGGTGTTTATTTCAATGCTACTACTTTTTAGTAACTTGATTTGATGATAATGAATAATGATTGTATAACTATTTCCCGCGTATGTAAGGACTGTAAATTAATTTACTAGAGTAAAATGCTTTGTACTTTCTGAATACGATCAAAGGAGATCCCTAGATTTTGGCTTCATTTGAAAAAAATGGAAACATATGCAAGAAGATAGATAGTGATCATACATTAAGCAGGGTAGGATACGTTTGTTACAGATCAATCGGGAAAAATTACTGAAGCAAATGTTCAAGCCTTTCCCTCCCCCTGAAACATTTGTCATTATTCCTTGCTTGAATTTCACACGAGTGTTAATCTAATGACAAATTATATTAGCCAAACGCCACCATAGCAACAAAAATGCTTGAGTTTTGATATATAACAAAGGGCACAAAGATGTATAAGTTGACAAAACGGAATTATATCGTATTCTGTATAGTTGCCTTCAAGTATTTAATTATATTCATGTAGTGATTAATTTTCAGGCGATAAAGATAGTATATGCCAGCAAACGCCAGGCGGTTTGTGTGTGGCCAGCGATGCCGATTGTGGACCAGGTTATACAGCAGATGGGGAGTGTTGTGCAGGCAAAAAATGTTGCATACCATGTAAGTTTTAAACATTTGAAAACCAATTTATCTGTTTATGAATGCATATATACATGTATAATATTTCCTGATTGTATATTTATTTAATTTATATTTTCGTTTCTTAGGGAATAAAATGTGTTCGTTGATTCTTCAACCACTACTAATACGGCAATGAATCCTAACTATAAACGTGATATACTGTTAGTCAATACGTTTAAATTAACATATTTTGAATACCCCACTACAGTACTGCCATCTTTAAAAAGAAAAGGCTTGATAACGGCCATTTTGCTGCCCACTCACCAGACATTTATAATTGTGAAGTTAATTTCACCGACTTATCTAGCAGTAAACAATCGCGTCTTAGTTGCCATGGGAATTTATATTATTGTAGCAAAAAAAGTATCGCAGATGTTTTTCTTAAATGCTTTCCTGAACTTCAAAATTATATGTTCATTTCCTCAGAGGCCTTCCATTTGGCCCTGCCATTCACTATATAATTATGGTTCGTCTTAAAACATGATTCAATAAAACCAATAACTTCTTGATGTCGCATTTGGTTCTCACCATACTGCTAATTCTGAACGTCTTGCAAGAGAATATATATAAGATTCATCCAAAGTGATGGATGTCCAGTGTATGCATCAACACTATCGGAGCTGACTTATTCTCGTCAATCTGGAATACGTTATCCATGAGAACTACTGGACATTACATGAGCAACTTGGTAGATGTTTCTAGAAAAGCAGATGTTGATTACCCTACCGATGCACCTGGTCGATGTTTCTGGTTTTGGATTCTGAGTTGCCCGTTTATCTTTTAGTTTTTAATGGTTATCTCATTTCAGTTTTTGCGTCTTCCATGTGGTTTTTATCTTTGCCCGTGGATGTTCTAACTAACCGCGACTTCTGTTTTGATGTAACCCATATCTGACTGTATCATTTTATGTTATGATAGTATAGATGGAAAAATCCGAAATAAATGCGAAAAATAACATGAATATGCTTATTACTTTCTAGTTGTTATTGGTGTTGTTGTTGTTGAAGCAGCTCTGAAAGTGTCTCCTAGAGACTTTTAAGTACATGTCTTATTATTATACGTATTTGTGAAGGATAAATCGATCTTGATGTATCCTTTATAATCTTTATATTTACTTTGCCAATGGCAAAAGTATTCTTTTCTTCCTTTCGGCGGTGCTTTTGTATGTCTCGGCCCAGTTGTTTAAAAGTTAACCACGTTTTTCAACCTTACAGTGCAGCAACACTACAAAGTACGACAATTCTACAATTTTGCTGATGAGTGTATTTTTTAAAGTTTTACATTCGTGCAAATTTTCATGTTGTTATTACATATAGTTTCACTAATCTGTCACCCTAAAAAATGTGGTAAACTTTTGAACAACTTTGCACTGTATGCTACACCAAGGGATGGTTAGTGTGTGTAATTTGTAGCTAAAACAGTTTAGAACCTCATTGTTGAAACTGTTCAAATTAATTTGTATATTCTTTGAAGATTTGTACCTCCTATTGTCAGCAGAAGTGAGTCAGCGACACGTGTCCTGATCCAACTTTATCTTGCTTTTGTCCTTATTTGTTGTGACAATATTTATTATTGTAATCAAAGCGTAGAAAACGTCCATAAATAATGTTTATCTCTATCCTCGCTTAGCTATGCCTGGAGGAAATTCATAAAACGTATAATATAATCTTTATGTAATCTTCATCCGTTGTTGATTCATTGATTGACAAAATAAAATAAGTAACTATAAAACTGAATTTTTATTAGCTACATTAAACCCATGACAAGATGGTAAGGACAGTGTGTATGCCTTGAAACACAACTTGTCTATGCTCAGTTATATTTAAATCAATGTTTCGAGTAAATTAAATCCATAAATCGGTCATATGTTACTCCACATATTCGAATCCAGAGCATTTATTCATTTTGTTTTCTTTTTGTATAAGAAATCTGAATTTAAAAGGTGTCTGTCACATTATATCAGTTTATAGCCCAACTATGCATGAATGCAGTTACTCTCAAAAACTCAGATCCATCAAAATGTGTAGATAGTTTTTTTTTCAGGTACACAAATATTATGAGTTCTGCAACCATATTTATTTTTCAGACTTATTATGACTGCTGAATTATGACTTCGGATTTATTATGAATGCTTTCCATGCTTCAATTTGAAAATCACCAGATTTGACACTTCATCGGATATTCCCAATTGCAATGCGACGGTTGCCGTTAATTGAGCATGATATGCTTATCATGTGGGTCACTTGATATCACTTCCGAGTTCACAGTGCGGGTGCATTAATTCTCGTTTTGTCTGTTTCTACTTTCTTTGTTTGCTACATGTTTTTAATTTTCATCTAATTTTTGTTAGGTCATAGTTCTCTTTGTTTGTTTCCACACTTTTGCTTGGTCCCTGGATTCACGGCTTCTAGATTTCTTCTGGATTAACTTGTTCTGTCGGTACTTTGTTTGCCGATATTCAATTCTATGGTTCAAAATCGAAAACCATCTGATTGAAATGATTCTGTACTTCTTACTCAGATACTACTAACACAATTGTACGTGCAAGATAAGCTGAAATCGTCACTTCGTAAATCCTTTGGAGGACATCATGAGTTGATCGATCGATATGACGGTTCAGTGTCTCTAAAAATGTTAGGTGTGTGATCACACGAGAGGTGATGCATGCATTGCAGCAGATGCTTACAATGTACCCTGTCGACGCACCTGGTCGGGGTTCATGGGATTACAGATCATTTACGCCTATTTTATCGGACATCTTGGAATTATGTCAAATTGAAGACTGGTACTGTCCTTTCAATTTAATCTACATACTTATATCATATGTTTATTTTTGAAGTGGGAAGAACGGATTAAATACATTAGAATGCCGTAAATGTGTCTTGGAAGAAATTGACTGTAGTTTCATTTTGTTATTGAAATTTTGTTCTCAGAAAAGCAATTTCAGTACAATCTTTATTATCTTTATATTACATTTTTTATATTTATTTCATAATTGTTTAATAACGTTATGAAACTTATTTTGCAGGTAATAAAACTGAGGAATGTGAAGAGCTTTCCTGTGGTTGGTGTATTGACAAGGACATGGAATGTGGAAAGAACGCGGAAACATTCGGAGAATGCTGTGGGGAAGCCAAATGTTGTATAGACTGTAAGTGGAAATGATGTATAATTATTAGGCAAGAGGTTTAAATTTCTGTTTTGATATCCATTACTGATTGTTATGGCCATTATATATGTTGGTGATTATTTCAAGAAAATGCAAGTCTGTATGAATGCTTTCTGCTAAACTGAAGAATAATATAACGCATACATGCATCTGATCTCCTCAAACGAGATTTTAGCTGAACTTCATTTGCATTTCTTTTTCTCAAGATTTCCGCAAATAAATAATTTAGTCGATAGATCAGTAAATATAAAAATATGCCTCATCATTCTCGGTCTTGTCTGCTGTCTTATGATTTAATCCTAGTTATCTTTTATATTTTATTTAATTACAAGATGACGATTTTGCATTTAAGTAAAACAAAACTGTGCATTATCTGTTGAAAAAATTATGATTTATCTTTTGCATTATCTTGTAAAGATTACTGAATCAAAATTTGGATTTAATAAATAAGCAACTGAAAAAAGAACACGATTAACAAACAACACAATGGTCATATCTTGAGCAAGTCTGTAAATACGGAAAAAAAATAAAGCTAATACATATCGATAATAGGAAAACGATGTAACAAGCTGAAATGCAAAACGTAAACTGTAGAGAAAGGCAAAAAATATGAAATCAAGGAGTAGAGTAACAGGCACATTAGTCTAAGCGCTGCTGGTCTGACCGATTAATGTAATTTTATATAAATATCAGAAAACATTTTAGTCTCCTCTGAAACAACTGAGCTGACCTGATGCATTCCTCACCAAAATGCCAATCATAGATTTTCAATGCATACATGCACATACCTGCACTGGATCGGGTCGGCTCTATGTGACTTTCATTCTTGCCTTCTTACATACACCACCAATGCTACTGAAAATTGAAACGTATTCAATTGACTAAAACTTTATTTTATGCTCTATCTCCGAATTTTGAATTATACCTTAAACACAATTTACCCTAAAGGATAAAACGCATTTATTATGTGCCGTTATTAAAATTACCCAAAATTTAATAAAACTATGGATTTATCTCCCTCATGCAAAACTTTGGGTAAATGGTTCTGGCTTTCTATTACGGTCATTTTGGTATGTTTACCGCTTTTACATTTTGTTTTTATCTTTATAACAGTTATGTTCTTTCGACGTTTTGGTCCCTAGCATCACTTACGAGTAATTAATTAACTTACTGTGCAACTGTGAACATCAAATGCATTAAAATCTGTATGAATGTATCACACTTTGTTTTGAATTTGTCATTTGATACATGTTAATTCAACTCTTATTAAAGATGAGTCGGTTTAAAGTAGAAGAAAAGCTATGAAATTAATAATTTGCAAAGTGCATGATATTTTTGTGGTTAGCGGATTTGACTGAAAAACATGAACAACCTTTTGGATGTTTCTAGAAAAAAGAGGATGCTGATTCTACTGGTTAACACGATCCATGTTTACATTTTTTTCACTTGACTCCCTTTGCTCCTGAACTTTTATTTTTTAGTTGTTATGTTGCTCTAATTTCTGTTTTGGTATTTTGGTGTGTGATAGATCTGGTTGTTTTCTTTGAATTTGTGTTTGCACATTTATTTCTTATGTTCTGATCCGTTTTCTAACCACAGCTTTCTTGACTTATCTTTGATACAGTATTTTAGATTTTTTATCGTATCTTAACATTACAAGTTGTTGATTTTAGGTGTAGATGATAGTGAGTGCGAGGAAAAGCCTGGTGGACGATGTGTGGCGTCTGACGCTGATTGTGGTGCAGATTCAGAGACAGATGGAAATTGTTGTGAAGGGATGAAATGTTGTGTAGATTGTAAGCTTAGACAAATAGTTTTACATAGTTTAGTTAAAACGACTCCACATCCAATACACACTATATATTGTTTGCCGAATTGCGTAATTGTAAACTTATCCGTCTTATTTACATCTGTTTCTCGTTTGATTACAGTTGTGCATGTGCACTTGTGGTGAAATAATATTTGTTGGATGTAAATAACAGTAGTAATCTCTTCATTTTACTGATTCTGGCTAATCATGCAAATAAGGCATAAATAAGCAAAGCAAAAAGATGTTCTGATCATATTCAGCAGATTTAAAGATTTAAACAAATACTTGCGAGACAAGTCCTCCTGTGCCCCTTCATTAATTAAATTTGATAGATTGCACTCTCCAAGATAAGGCCGTTGTTTATTATTTTTTTTTGTTTGTTTTTTGTTTGTTTTTTTTTTTTTGTTTTTTTTTTGTCTGTGCGTTTTCTGTTTTTTTGTTGTTGTTGTTGTTGTTGTTGTTGTACGAAAGCCTATTAGACTCACTTAAAAAAACTTTATTATCTCGTAATTACTCGTTAGTTATCTCGTAATTACGAGAAAACTATCTTGTAATTACGAGATAGTAACTAAGAGAAAGTTATCTCGTAATTACGAATAACGAGATAAACATAACTGTTGGCCTTTGCAAAATCAGTTCCACGGTTCATACCTTGTCCCTCGAGCAATCTATATTTCGTGATATATTCGTCACAAAGACAATTTGGGCCTATATCATCAACAATTGGCTTCCTGTTCTAGCGGACAAAGCATATCCCAAGACTAACATCTGTATCCATTGCTTGTGCTTGATCCCAATCTATGATGTTTCCAGTGTTGGCTCTTTTGGCATCACTATCATCTTCAAAAAGCTCCGATGTAATAAGGATAAGCTTCTGACATAAACAGTTGTTTTGCTTTCCTACACATTGTTTGTACAAATTCACTTGGTACCTTGCATCACTTGTCTGTTTCTGTATCCACTGGTAAGCGGTTTAGATTGTCTGCATCTGCGTTGGTTTTGACAGGGTTGTAGCGAATGTTGAAATTGAAGGCAGCATGAGTCGCCAACCAACTTTACTTCCAAAGACTACTTGTATGGATCCAGGTTTACCATCATGACCGCCAACAGCCAAATTGTTTTCGCTTTTACACATTTTGGATAACAGTCGTGGTCTTCCAAAATTTTGGTCCCTAGCATCGCTGACGAGTAATTAATTTACGAAATGTGCACATCCGATGCATCAAAATCGGTATGAAATGTATCACACTTTGTTTTACATGCAACTATACAAGTACATCGTTGGTTAGTGGCAGGTTCAGCCTTTAATCTCAGCATTCGATACAGATCTGACAAAAACCAACCAAGATGCAGATACTCTAAGCAGTCTTCCCGTGGATACAGATACTGACAAGAGATGAAAGGTACCAAGAAAATCTGTACAAGCCATATGTAGAAAAGCCTCACCAACCGCTTATGTCAGAAGCTTGTCAATGTCATGGGAGCTTGTTGAAGATGATATTGATACAAGAGGAGCCAACAATGGAACATATATGTCAAGCACAAGTAATGGATACAGATGTTAGTCTTTGGATATACTTCGTCCGCCAGAACAGGAGACCGATTGTTAATGATATAGGCCCAAATTGTTTTAGGACGAATATATCACGAAATATAGATTGCTCGAGGGACAAGGTATTGACCGTTGAACTGATTTTGCCCAGGCCAACAGTTATGTTTATCTCGTAATAACGAGATAATTGCTTGTTTTATGAAATGTTAAGTGAAGCTTTCATATAGTCATTTGAACATATCTAAAATTAATGGTTCAGTCATTTGTTTGACAAAATATCCATCCTCAGTTCAAAAATAAATTTATAGACTTAATAATATACAGAAGTTATGGCGTAAATAAAAAATAAAATATGCTGGCGTATCATACGACAACAGGCAGAATGCAAAAAACTGCGAAAATTCAATTCAACAATCAAGCAAATTTATACAGAAACTAAAACAGGAAATAATTAACTTGGAACCACCAAACAGGTACTACGGAAGGGTAAGCAGTTCGTGTTCCACATATGGCAGTCGTCAAGTTACGGCGAAAATCCGGTAAGGAGTTCTGAACGAGAAAGGACGATCATTGCACTATAATACACTATACAGATCAGTGATCATCTGTGAGACATACATGTCAATCAGGTCATGATTCCGACAGTAAAACTGACGAAGTGAAGATTTCAGCCTTTCCGAAAGAAACCCATGACCGTGAAACTTACTAGGCAACAGTAAGCTCCATCTTAGCATACACAGATACAACTGGAATTTTGCTACAAGTGAAGTTTACAATCGGAAAAATGTGAAGTCATTTCTTTTGTCGTACCATTTTGATCTCAACCATTCAATGTCAATTTCAAGATGAATACTGCATCATACCAATATCAGAGTTTGATCACAGTTAATAAAGGTAATAACAAAATACTAATCATCAAGGGAAATGCCAAAACGAGTCAAATCGATAATTCATCGTTACTGATTTATTATCAGACTAGTAGGTATCAATACATTGTCCGTGTATAATATCATGACACATTTAACTTCCAGTTTCTTTTTGCTTCTTTACGAAGGCTATCAATTTTAAGCCAAAAGCTTAGAGTCCGTTGTCCGTTGCTTGCCAGCCTTTGCGTTAGGTTTTCGTATTTTATTCTTTGTGGATAAAATTACCTGGCCTATTTTGGTCAAATGTGGCAGGGATGATTCATAGATGGTCCCTTTTCAAGATTTATCCGATGATCCAGCCCTAACAAAGATGGCCTCTATTTCTAAAAATAGAAACATCTGAAAAACCTATCAATAATTTTCTCTGAAACTGTTTGGCCAATTGGGACAAAACTCTGGTGGAATGAACGGTATGTTTATTGCTATATAATGCAGTGAACTTTTACATTTGATTATTGAATTTACGATATATTATAACGTCTGTTTATGATTAGGTGACAAAGACTCTACCTGTCTAGCAAAGTCTGGCGGACGATGTGTGGCAAATGACACAGATTGCGGAGCAAATTCAGAGTCAGACGGGGAATGTTGTGAAGGCAAGAAATGCTGTATCTCTTGTAAGTTTGTCAGATCTTTGCAGAATGATATTTTAATCTATCCTCGTTAAATTTCCAGAAAATTAATTAAAATAATGAGCTATATCCCTCGTGCAGAGCTCTATTTGTAGATGGCTTAATATTTCTATCATTTTGGCATATGGCTGCTTTTCAAATTCTTTGTAACAGTTATGGCTTTCCAGCGTTTTGGCCCTTAGCCTCATTAACGAGTATGAATTAACGAAATACAAAACCTATGCGTCAAAACCAGTATATGTAAAGCATTACTTGTTTTGACTACTATTTGTTCTATGCCACTGCTGGTGGACTGTAAGTCTTTGAGGGTAGTACTAGCACAGCTGCTACTTTTTTTGGTATTAGATAAAACGATACTGTAAAGCTACAATGTTTAAATACCCTAAGAGATAAAACAAGAGAGTTATCTCCTAATATACAAAGCTCCGTCGCAAGATGACTTTGGCTTATTTTTTCTATTCTTTTAGCATATATCTGCTTTTCTTGTAACAATCATGACTTTCAAACGTTTTTATCCCTAGCATCACAGACGAGTAAATAAATTTACGAAAATACAAATCGATGCACAAACATTAGTACAAAATGTATCATTGCTTGCGTATCATATAAAAGCAGGTGCAATTTTACATTTTAGATTTTAAAACTAAGATAATATATTGTGTTTGCATTAAGAGTCGTTTTTTTTCTCAGGTGACGAAGATTCGATATGTCTACAGCAGACTGGAGGACGATGTGTGGTCAACGATACAGATTGCGGAGCAGATTCAGAGGCAAATGGCGAGTGTTGCGAAGGCAAAAAATGTTGTATTGCTTGTAAGTTTGGTCAGATCTTTTCAAGTTGGTATTTTGAGCGAATTTCTAGTGTACTCGTTCAAGAAAATTGTATATTTCTTGTCTAACTATATCCATACGTTTAATGACTGATTCGGGCTGTTGTTTAACGGAGCTTGTAACAGTATTTAGAGAGTAAATATTCCAAATGCATCAACGAATGGTTTTTTCCAAATTTGTTTCCTTTTCTTTATTTCAATTGTTTGTTCATTAATTTATTTATTACAAATTTTTTAAATTGATCTTAATTTTTAAGTATGTAAATTAGGCTGCAGACGAGTAGAAAACATACATAGAATTTGAAGCTACTGGGCAATTTAAGCCTGCCTTCTTACATTACATGTAGCAGCCTACCCTACATCAAAGACTTATTCCGTTTAAATATAGTTTATTCAAATGTCTCTCTCGGCTTTATTTTGAATTATAAATAGCTCAAATTTGAAATGT
>JAOXYH010114054.1:0-17123 GCA_028566455.1 Botula fusca
ATACCCTTCTAAGTTAAAAAATATATGGTTGCTAAGGACTTTCTGTGCAAAATACATTGTTGCTAAGGACATTATGTTGTTGCTAGGGACATAAGAAATACAATAAGGTCTTCCCGTTTGAACGGGAAAGACCTTAATTACAACAAAATAGCAATAAAAATGTTTTCTTCAACTAGAAAAGGGAGCACTATGAATCAAATGGCTAATTAATGGGGAAAAAATTCAAAATAGATTGAGCCATGCATCATGTAGTCCCATTTTATTCGACAATGTCCCTTTGTATGAAATAAAACTGATAAAAATGAAACACACAAAAAAAATAAAATAGCTAATCATGAAGATTGAAGCACTAGTTAGAACCATTTTTTTAATGATATAAAATGAGTGAATTTACATGTAGAAAAATTAGAATGATACATTGAAAAAAAACTATAATGAAAATGGAACATGGCTTCTAGTTCTGTTCTTCATCTAAAAAAGCTTTTTAATTGACATTTTTTTCCAGGAACATCTCTTGATTGTGGACAGGAGGATGGTCTGGAGGAAAACAAAACAGAGGATGCTGCCATTTTCTTTGATTGTGTGAGTTATGTTTCTTGTACAAATGTACAAACAGAAACATTGAGTAAACAGCTTATTAGTGGGAAAGTAGAGTTGCATAATCAATTGGAATGTTTTATACACAACATTTGATGAAGCCACTTTACAAGATCAAAAATAGTGTAATTATAAACACCTTTTAACAGGGAAGTTATGGAGTGAATGTGTGTGTGACAATGGATCACACCATAAAAATACAATGAAAAAAATATCAAGGAGCAGTGATTTTATTCCTGTTCTGCATCTTTATGTTGCATGATGATCTTCAGCAATGAACAAATCTATTAACCTGTTTGATCAGTCGTAGACAATTTAAAAAAAAATCTCCTCCTCTGAAACTACTGAACAGATTTTTTAGCCACCTCTCAGTAATGGTCTATGGTATATTTGCCATAAGTTTATTTTAAAATTTTGGAGTGATTCCTTAAAAATCATGGCCACCTTTACTAAAAATAGAAACGATATGGGAGTTATTGCCCTTTTTGACGTTTTTTTTCTTTTTTGATGTTAGATCTTTGAAAATATTCTCCTATGAAACTACTGGGCCAAATGGTTTGCAACTTGGCATGATTGGTCCTTAGGGTATTGTAAGCAAATCTAATGTGGGAATTTTGATTTTTCAAAAAACATGGCCGCCATTACTAAAAATAGAACATAGGGGTAAATATGCAGTTTTTTTTCAAATTTTTCACAAACTATTGCTATATTATAAGCATGAAAGGTGTTTGCAAAGTAAATATAGTGTGTTGAGGTGAATGGTGATGATGAAATTTGGTTTACATGGGAAAAATGGTATCCTGAGTTGAATGGTGATGGTGAAAATTTTTTCCGAGCAGCCATTTTAAAATTGCTGCCATTGTTTTACCAATTTTAAAAATATCTCTGATTTCAATGAAATTTGATATATTTGTGCAACTTGGTATTCCGAAGTGAATGGTGAAATCAAATTAGACATTTTTAGTAATTTTCAAATCATGAAGGATTCAATTAACCTTCTTCTGTTCAAATTTTTCACTGTTGCTTGTAGAAATGCTTTTAAAGGCATTTCCATTTGCACATAGGTTCTCAGGTGAGCGATTTAGGCTCACATGAGCCTCTTGTTGCTCTTGTTATGTGATTTTTATCAATTGTTACAATAAATATGTTTTCTTATTTTTCATGAAGAACAAGAAAGAAGAGTCAAACATTGAAAGATGTGAATCCCAAGATACTATTCCTGAACATGTTGAAAGTGACATTGCTATAGACTCAGTAAGTACAGTACATATTTTGTGATATTGAATTGGAATAATAGATACCGTGAATTGGGATATTTTGGCGTATTTGGCGCCTATCCTAAAAGTGCCAAAATTAAACCCAACAGAATACATTATGCCTTAATTAACAATAGAAGTACAGTTAGAAACCGCCAAAATTAAACACACCCATTTTTAATCACCAACTGTTGGATAGAAAACCATCGAATTATCCCGACGCCAAAATATCACAATTTACGGTATTATCGTTCGATTACATTATGCCCGCCCTGGAGGGGAACAAGAGAGTAAACTTATATTTTATCAAGAATTTCACTGGTTCATTATTGAAAAATTTTAGACAACATCAAGATGCAGGATGGGAATAAAAGCTTCAACCCTTGATAATTGTTAATAATTTTTTTTGGTCACGCACACATTCACTCTATGTGTGTAGAATATATGCAGGTTGTGTTATGTACTGCATTTGGTCACATTGGCCTTTAACCTCAATATCAAATAATCATTTTAGCTCTGCACAGCTTTTCAGTCTATTTTTTATATTTTTAGACACAGTCATCTCAGATATCAAGTTGGAGTGCTGACATGGAAGATGAGCTAAACGAAGAAATATCCCTGCAAGATTTTAACCATGCCATATCAGTGTTTTCTAAAGGAAAGATAAGTCCAGTAAAGTCTAAAACAAGAACTGACATCGACAAACTTCATCCTTCATCTAAACGGGCATTGAAAAGAAAGGCTTCTTCTGCAGTTGAAGCGTTATTGGAATGTTTTGCTCCGGGCCAGAGTAAAACACTGTTTAACCTTATTATTCCTAATCATGAACACACTAATTTACAACAGAACATTCCTGAAATTTCTCAAACCATCATCAAAGTTTACCAAAATACAAACGACTGTACTATGAAGAAGCAAATTTTGTCCTTTCTAGCTAAAGAATACAGCAAAAAAGATCTGCTTCAAATGATTCCTGGGTTGACGGTATACAGCATCGACCAAGCAAGAATGCATGCATCATTTCATGGAGAAGGTAAATAAGGTCTAAAAAGATTTGCGTTTTAGGTATTAAAAAAATGGACTCTAATTCTTCGGGGGAAGGAAATACAAAGGGGAAAAACTAAAATGTGATGGTTTAATTGATAAAATTGCTTTAAAAAATGCATGGAAATATTAACTATCAAACAGAATGAGTCACCATTAAGGATAAAATTGATTGAATTTTGCATCTATTAATGCAACATTTTTTTGGAAAAAATCCTTCCTACCGACACTAATTCTTGAAATGATGCTACAGCAAACAAAGCATAATGTTTTTAGCCTTAAAGTACACGAATACAAAATCAATGTTTCGGTATATAAAGATGTAAAGTATTAAAAGTAAAATTATGATATTTCATGCAAGTTTTATACTTTTCAGCATAAACTAAAAACACTAGACTATAATATTTTCAAAGATAATATGAACAGGCAGTGACAAAAAAACCCGACTTTTTTTACAGATTGAAACAAGTACATGTACTTATCTTATTTGTTCTAGTCGTGTTGAGATCAAGATCAATTGCCCTCAAGTTACATTATAATATAAACTGTAAAATTAATGTTTTGTAGGTTCAAAAGTACCTGTGCAAGAAAAGAAATATCGATCACGCCTAGACCAAGAGAAACTAGCTCATGCTCTGGAATTCTTTTTCAATCCAATGTTTTACCAGGTACATGTGCAGTTATTTTAGGCCATTAAAGAAATATAGTTTGATACCGGTATGAGTTAATCTATCCATCTTTCCGTCACCAATAACTTATAAATCATCATAACTCTCTGGAAAAACTCAACATATAGTCTCCAAACTTAGTACTCAGCAAGAACATCAAAAGGAACTTTTGATTCTCAATTTTTTTGGAAGTTCTGTCCCTTTGGACTTCGAAATTTTGTCAAAAATTATGCTGATATATGACATAGGTCCAGACATTAATCTTGTTTTTACAAACCAATAGGAATGACAGTGAGTATAGGTGTTTATCCATTTTTTTCTTAATTCTATTTCTACCAATATGTTTTTGTTTTCCCTGCATTTTTTTACACAAAATGGAAATCAATTAACTAATTCACTGTATCACACTCACTTTGTGAAATCAATGCTTCTGAGACTTATATTTTGTTCTAAAGTATTGTCTTATTTTTTCTAAAATATAAATTAATGTCATATTTTTTTAAGGTCAGCTCGCACGGAATGAAGGAAATGAAACTTGACTCTGGAGAAAAAATCACAATACCAGAGGTGGTTAGAACAGTGTGTCATTCCAATTTGATCAACATGTACCAGTCGTTCTGTGATGAAAATGGTGTTGGTCATTTGTCGAGATCAACTCTGTTCCAGATTTTGAAGTCGTGTCCTGCAGCAAAAAGGACTAATTTAAGAGGGCTGGACAACATTGCAGCAGATGGTGCGTCTGCATTTGATAGTCTAGAGGAAGTCATTAAGCAGTATAAATCTTATGAGATAAGGTAAGTATTTTTAAGTGAGGCAAGACAAAAAAAATTGAATACAAACCTGCAGCCATTTTCACAAAAAAAATGTTACGATTAAAATCACTCGTAAGTAATATGGATTATAAAGAGACTTATAATTGATTTTAATCATACAATTTTTTTGTGAAAATGGCTGCTGAAAACTATTTAGGGATGTTGCAGAAAATACTTATTAGACTTATATTTCAACTAGACAAGTTTGTATTTCATCATAAGTACAACTCCTCCTTAACGGCTTTATGAATTCGGATGGTACTTTACACAATTGAAGGACACTACAAATATGAATATTTACATAAAGAAGTTAAGTTTCTCTCCATTATCATTGTAGAGATATAATGGGATTTTTAATGTAAAGGTATCCCTTTGTATCTCTAGTCACATCAAAGATTTCTTTTATTGTTTTAGTTCTGATGGACATCATGACCTAAAGAATCTTCAAAAAGATTTGAATAGCTACAAGTTTTACATCAAGACAGACTACCGGGTTAACTTATCAACCAGTGACCGATGTGGAGACCACTGCACTTCATATGCTCTTTCCAACCCAACTGATGTAAAGCAGCAATCAAAATGTGACCATCCCCATGACATGTTGTGCCGACGATGTGATCTTTTTGGCAAAGCTATCAACAAACTGAAAGATGCCATGAATGAATGTAAAGGTATTAAACATTTATGTCACTTCTCTGTTTCCTTTAGGTAACCAGACATTTTTGTTCTCTGTAATCCAAAAATCTTAACTACATGTAAAAAAGTGAATCACATATATCGACAGAAAATTTTGATAAACTTTTACACCCTAAAAAAGAAATGTCAAATTAAACAAGATTAGAAAATAATTTTCAATATTTTTGACATTTTGGGATCAAGATTGTAAATTTTCTTGTTAACAGCTCAGTTTTCATCAAAACACTAAATACTTGGATAATGGAGCATGTTTACTGATAGGGTAAGCGTCCACTGCTTTTCATGAAAGACCTGCCAAGCCTTAACACTGTGAATGGCATTTTTGAATACGACAAGCTATTATTATTTCTTAGATATCCATGAAGTTTCACATGTTATTGAGCCTCACTTATTAGCTCACCTGGCCTGAAAGGCCATGTGAGCTTTTGTCATCACTTTGCGTCCGTCGTCCGTCCGTCCGTCGTCCGTCCACAATTCACATTTGCATCTTCTCCTCTGGAACCACTGAGCCAATTTGAACCAAACTTTGATGGAATGGTCCTTGGATGATCCCCTTTCAGAATTGTATCCGGGGTCATGATCGGCCATCCAATATGGCTGCCGTTGCTAAAAATAGAAAAAAGGGGGGGTGGTTCCTTAAAAAATCTTCTCCTCCAAAACTACTGAGCCGATTGATGCTAAACTTTGGTGAGATGGTCCTTAGGTGATCCTCTTTCAGAATTGTATCCGATGACCCCACCCATCAACCAAGATGGCCGCCACAGCCGAACTTAGTTTAACATTGGACCCTATGGGAAATTCATTAAAATATCTTCTCGTCTGGAACTACTTGCTCAATTGGAACCAAACTTTGGTGAAATGGTCCTTAGGTGATCATCTTTCGAAATTATATCCGATGACCCCGCCTGGCAACCAAGATGGCCGCCACAGCCGAACTTAGTTTAACATTGGACCCTATGGGAAATTCATTAAAAAATCTTCTTGTCTGGAACTACTTGCTCAATTAGAACCAAACTTTGATGAAATGGTCTTTAGGTGATCCTCTTTTGGAATTGTATCCGATGACCCCACCCGCCAACCAAGATGGCCGCCACAGCCGAACTTAGTTTAACATTGGACCCTATGGAAAATTCATTAAAAATCATCTTGTCTGGAACTACTTGCTCAATTGGAACCAAACTTTGGTGAAATGGTCTTTAGGTGATCCTCTTTCAGAATTATATCCGATGACCCCGCCCACCAACCAAGATGGACGCCACAGCTGAACTTATTTTAACATTGGACCCTATGGGAAATTCATTAAAAAGCCTTTTCGTCTGGAACTACTTGCTCATTTGGAACCAAACTTTGGTGAAATTATGTTTAGGTGATAATCTTTCAGAAATATATCCGATGACCCCACCTGCCAACCAAGATGGCCACCACAGCAGAACTTAGTTTAACATTGGACCCTATGGGAAATTCATTAAAAAATCTTCTTGTCTGGAACTACTTGCTCAATTGGAACCAAACTTTTAATGAAATAATCTTTAGGTGATCCTCTTTCAGAATTATATCCGATGATCCTACCTAGCAACCAAGATGGCCGCCACATCAAAACTTAGTTTAACATTGAACCCTATGGGAAATTCATTAAAAAACTACTTGATCTGTTTGATTACGATGTGAATGTTGTCCTGGCAACAGTATGCCAGGTGAGCGATTACAGGCTCCTGGGAGCCTCTGGTATTTATTTCTCATACTGCAAACTTTTTTTCTGAATTCAGATTTGCAGCCAGAGCTAAGAGCCGATCTTATGAATGATATAGTTGTAGCTGAAACCAATATTATCGCTTGGAAGCAGCATTTGGTTCGGAGCGTAAACCAGGATCTCGGCAGGACCTCTTTGATTAAGAATTTACAAAGAGGAGAAGTATTGATAATCATGGATTGGGCCATGAAGTTTCTCCCCATGGCATTTAGAGAGAAGCAGTCCGACTGGTATGCACAGAAAGGCATAAATTGGCATGTGTCTGTTTGTATTTTCCGTGATGATGAAGCAAAAGTTAAGGTAAGGCTAGGCTAAATAATTTATGTAGATTAATAGAAAGCAGTCATTGATTGTATATGGCATTTTACTGTCCGAAAAATATATAAATACAGTCTTCTTGTATGTTTACATCCAGCAAGGAAATGTATATGGACCAAGGACATAGTCCAAGGTCAATATACTTGCGAGGTTAATATAGAAAGTTTGTATTGACCTACAAATAGACTGTATTTTATTATTTGATTTCATCAATTGCCTATTCATCACATCATTATCAATCTGCTATTTTTCAGTCAATCTACCAAAAATCGCATGTTAGAATTTCAAAAATTTTCAAAATAATGGGAAAATTAAATTAATGATACTGAGTTTCACTACATTTTAGGTCAAATATGTTTTTGAAATCAAATAAAAATTATGTCAAATGAGTACATGTATACTATATTTTTACTACATATTGTCCAAAAAGTAAAATAGTGTAACATTATTTATTTTTTGCAGCACAACACATTGGCCCATCTGTTTGATCATGTAAAACAAGATTGGTTTGCAGTAGCCTCTGTTCTGGAAAATACCATCAAGACAATCAAGAAACAGCATCCCATTATAACAACTGTCTACCTACGTAGTGACAACGCAGGATGCTATCATTGTGGCAACTTGTGGCTTGCTTTACCAGGAATTGCTGGAAGGACAGGTATTCTAAACTTGTGTATTTGTACAACAAATGCTACAAACTATAACCCAAAATGAGCAAAACCAATATGAAAGGCTCAATGTGGCAATCATGTTTGAGTAGAGATACACAATTCAATACAATGTATTTATGTTTTTATACTAAAATAATGTTTTAACATATTTTAAAGGAAAATATTGGACAGTGCCTACATTTGATGCAAGTTGTTCCCCTTTTCACAATAAAAAAGCAAAAAAACTGTTATGTCCATACAACAATCCTGCTCAGTCACAAATTTCATTTTTGTGTCCTGGTTTTAAACTATAATGATTAAAAAAATACAAAAATAGTTAGCCTTGGTATCATATTAAAATATATCTTTTTATATATGTAAATGATATTTTGCTTTTTTTGGATTGTTGGTCAATAGTTCCTTCTCTATTTTTCAGGTACCACCATAAAGAGGTATGATTTCAGTGAGGCCCAAGATGGTAAATCGTACTGTGATGCTAAAATAGCACATCTAAGAGGGAAGATGCGGCAGTTTGTAGCTGCTGGGAACAATATCAGGACAGCAGCTGACATGAAGACAGCAATCGACTCGGTGGGAGGAGTAGTTGGGTGCCAATCTGCACATGTCCAGCTGAACGATGCAGTTGCAGCAAAGACAGCCAATGAAAGGAATGTATGGAAAGGCATCACCAAGATTTCCAATATTGAATTCAGGTATGATATTTATCAAAACCGGAGGTGCAGCCACCGCCTGCAAAGTTCGCCTCGTCCCCAGCATGTCGTATTCTGCTGTTAGACCCTATGCTGATTTCTTGGTAATGTCTAAATAACACAGAAATATCAGTCTGAGAGCCTTTTGGCAATCTAATAAGATGCATGATGGTGGGACACACACCACATGTAGCTTTACTCCGACATAAAAGTGAACCTTAGACAATGAAGCATAAAAGTAGGTCAAAGTGACCTAATTTGGATCAGGTGCTGACAGACTACCAAAAACGCATTCACACACCAAGTCACATGATGGTAGGACTTATAGTAACTGAAATACGAATTTGGACATAAAACTGAACCTGAGACAATGAAGCATAAAAGTAGGTCAAAGTGACCTAATTTGGGTCAGATGCTGACAGACTCCCAAAGACAAATTCACACACCAAGTTACATGATGGTAGGGCATACAGTACCTGAGATACAAATCTGGACGTAAAAGTGAAACTGAGTCAATGAAGCATGAAAAGTAGGTCAAAGTGACCTAATTTTAGTAGGATGCTTACAGCCTCCCAAAGATGCATTTACACACCAAGTTACATGATAGTAGGACTTATAGTAACTGAGATAGAACTTTAAACGTAAAAGTGAACCTGAATCAATAAAGCATGAAAGCATTCACACACCAAGTTACATGATGGTAGGACATGCAATAACTGAGATACAAATTTGGACTTAAAAGTGAACCTGAGTCAATGAAGCATAAAAGTAGGTCAAAGTGACCTAATTCGGGTCAGATGCTGACAGACTCCAAAAGGCGCATTAACACACCAAGTTACATGATGGTAGGACATACAGTAACTGAGATACCAATTTGGATGTAAAAGTGAATCTGAGTCAATGAAGCATGAAAAGTAGGTCAAAGTGACCTAATTTGAGTCAGATGCTGACAGACTCCCAAAGGTGCATTTACACACCAAATTACATGATGGCAGGACATACAGTAACTGAGATACAAATTTGGATGTAAAAGTAGATCGGAGTCAATGAAGCATGAAATGTAGGTCAAAGTGACCTAATATGGGTGGAATGCTTACAGACTCCCCAAGATGCATCTCCACACCAAGTTACATGATTGCAGGTCATGTAGTATCAGATATCACGTTGGACCCCAAACTTATTCAAAGTCATTCAACCAGGAAATATGGGTCATGTGACCTCTGTTTTTGTGATGCACTTGTGTCGCATCAAGGTGCATCTGCATACCAAGAATTAATGTTGTAGGTCTTTTAGTTTCTGAGAAATCACTCCGGACGGGGGCCTGCACGCGGACATGGACTCCGAGGATACTCCAATAGTCCTCCTCTACTTGGTAGAGGTGAACTAAAAATTACGAAACTGAGGGCCACATGGTATTTTATGGGTGGGACTGTCATCTCTAAAAAGTATATTGAACTACTCATTATAGCCACTTGATATTTGGTACCCTTTTGAATTAGTTTTTTTAGCTCACCTGACCTTTTGTTGGTGAGCTTTTGCCATCACTTTGTGTCTGTTGTCCGTCATCTGTAGCAGTGGTCTGTAAACTGTTAAAAAACAATCTTCTCAGAAACTAATGAATAGAATTTGATGAAACGTGGCACCAATCATTCTTGGTATGTCTACTCTCAAAATTGTATATGTCATGATCATCGCTAAAGCATGGCTGTCGTTACTATAAATAGGACATAGAAGTGAAAATACAGTTTGATTAAATTTTGAATATTAAAGGTGTTCTGATGGTAAACATGCCGAGGTGAACAGTGATAATGATTTTTTTGTCTGGACAGCCATTTTTTAAAATTTTCACTGATTTTTTAAAATGTTTCTCTGATTCAAATGAAATTTGGTATAGGAGGGAAACAGAGTATCCTGAGTTGAATGGTGATGGCAGAATTTTTGTCTGGGTAGCCAATTTCAAAATGGCATAATTTTTTTCATGATTTTTAATGATTCACTGATTCCAATCAAATTTGAAACATATAGTAAACAGGGTATTTTGAGTTGTATGTCAGTGATCAAAAATTTCAAAATGGCTGCCAATTTCTGATCATTAACATTTCTATGATTTTTGGTTCTCATAGGAAACATGCTATCCCGAGCTGAATAAGGATTATAAAAAAAATTTAGTTGTTGATACATGTAATGGCATTTCCAAGTAATGTATGCTAATGTTGTTTTTCTTCTATTTTACAGAAATGATGGAATACTGACCTGGAGAGCTTATTCTGTTGGTGAAGGCTCCATACATACGCAATCAACATCTTCAAGCGTAACATCAACAGAATTGATCGTCCTGCAAGACTTTGTAATTCCCGTTAAAGGAGAAGGTGTCATCAATTTTCCAAACCAAAATTGTACAACAGGAGACCAAGAAAACACAAATCCTAGCATATCATCTGTTGATCATGATGATTCAACTGAATCAACTTCATTTTCATGTATTGAACCTGGATGCAGGAAAGTGTTCCAAACATTTACCGGGCTTGAATCACATATTCTTCTCGGAAATCACCAGTACACGAAAACTACAGCAACAACATATGATTCCGTAAAACACCAATGGAAAAATAGATGTGAACAGCTGTCTGAGCAAACTGTTCAATCAAACCCTGTAAATACAGACCTGGAAGTTGACATTGAAAAGATGGGATGGGCTCTGAAGTCAAGTTATAAAAGCTGTAAACGTCACGATGTAAAAGTCAAGGCGTATCTGACACAAATATTTGAAGCTGGGGAAGTCAGTGGACAAAAGATGACACCGTTTGATGTAGCTAGAAATATGAGAGTTTATAGGGATGAGAATGGCGAGAAAATGTTTCAGCCGCATCAATACCTACAACAGAGTCAAATAGCATCTTTTTTCTCCAAATTGAGTGTCTTGTCAAGGGCGCCAAAAAATCAGACCGTAGAAGATGATGATATTGAGTCAACCCTTAATTTTATACAAAATGCCGAGGCTCTTGAATCAGTCACTGCATCAATATCAGAATAGTGGACTTAGTGTAGGACTTTTTGTAAAACTATCTGATTGTTAGTGTTACATATTTGCCTTTTGTAAGCCTATCTGATTGTTAGTGTTACATATTTGCTTTTTGTAAACCTATCTGATTGTTAGTGTTACACATTTGTAAACCTATCTGATTGTTAGTGTTACATATTTGCTTTTTGTAAAACTGTGGATTCTTTGAGTTATACATACAATGTATTTGTATAAATAAGTTATAATGGACGTGTAAACAAAAAACCACAATATGCAGACTTTTAGTCCTATATAAGTTGAAGATCATAGCTTTGTGCCTGAGGTCAACTTTTACAAAACTCTTCACCTGTCAAACTAATTTAGTAAACATAATTTGATAGAACTTTTGAAAAAAAATGACTGCCATTACTTTTAAATGAAATATAGTGGTAAATATACAATTTATTGCTATTTTTTCATGAGTTTTATAAATGCAAGGAAATAGGATTATATCCCATTTTTTTCTTTTACAAATATACACATATATGTACCTGCTATTTTTACCCATAGAAAATTCACATTTCCATTGTACTAGCTGTTCTTTATGTAATCATAGTCTCATATCCAAGTTCTCTTATTTCAGCAGATTACTTGGTTAGATATAATTTTGTAATCAAGGCATAGTGTGTGATTTGTAGTGAGTGGAATATAAGAGTGAGGATGGGGAAGAATGTCAAAATATATCAGTAGATAGTGTGTAGTGCAATAATGTATGGTTGAATGTGTGATCTTAGGAGATTGAGAGTGTAAAAATTGTCTTGTGTTGAATATTCATCCATGTTCAATATATATTTTCAAATTCAATAGTGTTCTTATTCATTCCAATTACATATCAGAACCTGTGTAACCATCATTAACTGCTATCAGTAAAATTTGTGCACAATACGAGATGTACACCATTAATTTCTATATGATTATTGTACAAAGCTAGACTTATGTAGCTTGCATATACTTTTTGAGTTGATATGTATTATACAAACTTTGCACAATTGATGAATGACAGGGACACAAATAAAAAAAAAACATTCTGAAAAAATTAACCAAGTGACAAACAACAAGCAGTTAGAATTGAAATTAGTAGTAGAAGGCCTTAGTTACCATACTTGCATGCAATATTAATAAATAAATAAGTTTTATTTAGAGCCGGCTAAGTACAAACAACAAGTAAACACAAGCTCTGTTGAGCTTTTGACCGACATAATCAACATAAAACAACATAAAGTAAGACATAAAAGACAGCACATAAAAACAGTAGCATGCACAAAAATAATGACAAAACATAAGATACTTATATGAATTGTCAAAATAAAACATAAAACAAGCAATTTACAGCATGGACATGAATTTTCCATAGAAAAACAAATGCTTGGCCATGTTTAACGTGAGTAGTGTGAACACAACCTTAGATTAGTCATATGACCTTGAGGTCAATGTTCCAAGGTCAGTTCACTCAAAGGTCAACCATATCAGTTTATTCACAATGTATTCAATGAAAAGGTAATTATTGTACAAAGATATAATATTCAATGAATCATTAAATTATCTTGTAAGATAAAAAAGTAACAACCCAAACAAGATTTTCCATAAAAAACCAGTAATTTGACCTTGAGGTGTCTGTGAAAGGTCAAGGTCATTGTAATTTATGTATTTTTATTCAAAATGAAAGGACTTTGATATAGTCATAATTGACAAACACAGTTTTACTTGTATATGAATTCAAATTTATCAAGAAAAATACATCCGTATGTGATGATGAAACTACAAAAAATCTTGAAAAAAGTGAAAAATGCAAAAACCAAGCTTTAAAAATTGCAATTTTCCAAGAAAACTATAAGACGCTACAAATAAAATTTTTTGATATGTTTTGGCGATAGGTTTATTTTACATGTAAAAAAAGACAGAACTAAAATATCTGCTTGTTCAAGTGAGATACAGGGTTGCAAAAACGCTTAATTTTAACCATTTTCAAATTTGGGGAAACTACATAAATTGGTTGCCATGGTAACAATTGTTACCAATTATTTTTTTAATTATAATTTATTTTTTTGTTTCCTAAGAAATATGAAAATTCATCCTAGGATAATAGTTTCCAGTCAACTATAATGATTATTCTGTAAAGTTAGGTTAAAAATGTGCCAAAAAGGGCATTTTTCAATGAAAAAAAGGGGGGGTGACAAATATCTTGGTAACCATGGCAACGAAAAAGAAAACAAGTGTTTTATAGCTGTTTTTAAATTAAACTCATTAATTTAAAACCATTGCACCATAAAAATAAAATTTTAAAAGTTTTGATGAATCACCCTTTGCATGATCCTTAGCTGGACTGGTACTTAAATATAAGCTTAAACAGCTTCAGTGTTTATACAGCTAGAGGATGTAGTGTGCAAACATATCAGTCAACATCAGCTGAAACAGCTTCAGTGTTGCGACTACGATACTCAACGTCTGTAGCGTGCAGATATATCAGTTAAACCACTATTAAAACAGCTTCAGTGTTTATACAGCTAGAGGATGTAGTGTGCAAACATATCAGGCAACGTCAGCAGAAACAGCTTCAGTGAACATTGCGACTAGGATAATCAACGTCTGTAGCGTGCAGATATATCAGGTAAACCGCTGTCAAAACAGCTGCAGAGTGGTGACTAGGAGGATCAACAGTTATAGCTTGTAAGCAAATCAGGTAAAAGTCATCAGATATGACTGGGAGGATCAACGACTCTAGTGTGCAAGCATATTAGGATACAGCAAAGACAACACTTAACTAAAAAAACATCGATTGTGTACAATGCATATCGAGAACTGCAAAGACAATTCAGTGAAACGTCAGCTGATATAGGAGGAAATATATGTAAAGGGCACAGTTAAATTATAACACAGCTGACAGTGGACAGACGGACGTCAACAGAATCAAATCATCAATTTATTACCAAATAACTTAAAAGAACATAGGGATGCTGGAAGGCTAACAAAGACGCTTTCCAAAAGTTAATTGAATGCATCTGAAAAAAATTCCATGCATTATTATTATTTTGTATTACCATCGCACTGAATACACACTTTATATCCTTTACTTTTGAAATGTGCATTTCTTTCTGCTTGAACAGAAAATATATTTCGTTGTGACTCCTTTAGTCTTCATTCAACTTTCAGCGGTATTTGTTCCGAGAGAATAAAACAAAGAATACACAACGTACGATATATCTCCAAGGTTTTACAACACACATTGCATAAATATCAATTTATCGTTGTTATCCTAAACATATAGATGTAGTAATCCAAATTTTATCTATTCACTGAGAAACGAATTTCTAACGACACCTAATTTATTCTTTTTTGTTTTTGGTGACTTTTTGTCTCTTGGTGTAGTTATGTCCGGAAAATGGTGCTCCGGCTCAGAACCGTGCAAAAGCCATGTCATTACAAATTCCTTTGAAGGCATATGACCTGGAAGAGCCGAAGGGAATTTTGGAAATTTGTCCAGTTCTCTTTCAAGTTGTTTTATATCCATTTCTGATGGCAGTTTTGGAACTTTTCGTCGCGCATGGATCGATGTGTTGGAAATTGGTTTTGTCCTGTAGCGTCTTTGAGACAGATGACCTCCGTGGTGATTGGTCATGTATAAAAGTTCATTTTTTGTCCTTTCTCGGTCTGATTTTGCATGAAGTGCACATGGTGATGCTGTCACTTCCGGTAAAATTTGTGTAGTTTGTACGTTTACTGAGTTAGCTTTAGCTACTTTGTCTATTGCATCTTCACTAAATTCCAAACCATCACTTTCACTCCCCATGACTCTGCAAAATAAAAGAAGTAAGCCATTAATTTTAATTCCTGATAACCATACTCAACAAATAAATTTATAGGTATCATACAGATTCCAGTAAACTGAAATTGTCAACACGGAAGCAATTGCAAAACCTGAAACAAAAATACACGTTTTCTTTGTTAGAACAGTTAGTGCACTGTCATATAGTATTAGGAGTAAAGATCTGTTCAATAACTATACCGTCTAGTGATTCGTGCTGACAGCAAACACATCCCACTCCTTCTCCACTGAACGCCACTGATATACATTTGGACAATTTTTGACAAATCAGTTAGGTTTTATCTCCAGAAATATTTATTTGTTCGAAGATTTGTCCTGATATATGTAAACTGAAGTGGATATAATGATCAAGGAAAAAAATCTTTGTGTCAACAATACTTAAATGACAAGGATTTAACAATCTAAGGGCCGTGATCTTGCTTTAATGCTTTGATCGTACTTATCCATTTTGCCTTCAGAAATGGAATAAATTGTTTGTATTGTATAATTTCCATTTTACACCAAAGAATACAATAATCGCATCTACAAATCTGACCGTGAAATGTCTTTACAATTCATATAAAGAATATTGTATTAACACAAAATAATTTTGTATTCTCAATTTCAACCAATGAGTAAATTAAATTGGTTAAAAATAAAATTATTAATTTAAATGTATGCGAAGATTATCTGACACAACTTGTCTGGCAAAAAACACTTGGAGCCTGAAAACGCCTCTAACAGGTGCTGCCATCTTGGTCATCGCACATTTAGGAATTCTTTCTATCAATCTCAAGTTCGCCCAGTCAAAAAAGGAATGGGTCTTTAAACTCCGTGTCAGCCATTCAAGGGATTCGAATAAATCGAGTAATATCTATAGAGACCCCTGATAACTTACATAAAAGTGGAGTGGTCGTTTATCCAATATGAATTTGTTGGATTGGACAAACGGGGAATATCTTCAGAGCGCCATTTCCTATTTCTGCCAGTCGTGAAAATTAATTGCATTAGTTGCCTGATCATGAAGATGAAAAGGAAACTTTTTAGAGAATCTTTCGGTTAATTTGTCATAGTTCAGGACATCAAATGTGGATGGACGATGGCCAGAGCCTTTTCACAATGGATGCTAAAATGATTAGCAGTACCCAGTCAACAATTAGGTAGTGATAGTGGTGACCACCGCCAGTGTCATGAGGCAAGGCAAATTCAAGTAAAATAAATGTGTGAAAAAGATTATTGCAGCACATTCGCGTGTTATGTTCTTTAGTAAAGAAAATGGAAAAATAAATAATTTATCATTCTTACCCTAAACGATACTATCAAACAGAACAAAGCACCATTTGTATCGAATTGAATGGAAACTATTTTGATCGTTAACTCAATAAAATTTTATTTTATTACACTTACGAGTTTTACTGCACAATAAAGTTCATTGTTATAGATTGTAATAACGAACTAAACAAAAACCTTGAGATGTTTTTGGATACGAACTTGATATTTTAACTGTAATCAATTTTCGAGACAAATAATGAGGCAATTTGCTCCGATGTAGTGTTGGTGTGCTACGTGCCTTTAGCAAATTTATAGCCGATGCGTCGGATTTGCACATTTCGTAAATTAATTACTCGTCAGCGATGCTAGGGACCAAACCTTTGGAAGATCAAATGTTCATATCTGGCAATTACAATGAACCGTTGCCTTATACTCAAATGTTTATATTTGACAATTACCATGAATTGTTGCCTTATACTCAAATGTT